>BQNB010005461.1:53890-102087 GCA_026074375.1 Tanacetum coccineum | reverse complement strand
ATGGACGCATCACTTTCACTAAAACCATAACCTAGAGGTCATGGGCTCGATTCATGTAGAGGGTTTATCCTCTCAAGCCACGTCAGCTGACACGTGGACGCCACATGGCGACCCGACCCGATTCTTGACCCGACCTGACCCGGCTGTCGACCCAACCTGACCACTGTTCCGGCGGTGGTTCGGCGGTGGTCAACGGTGGTGGCTTCGGTGACGGCTGGTAAGCCACGTGGCACCATCACGTGGCATTCTAATGATTGGTGTCATAAATGCAGGTGGTACGAGGTACTGTACACGTCAATACGAGTACGAGGTGGCGGCGGCTGGCCAATCAGAGCATGACACGTGTCCAAAACACGTAATCCGAGGGTGCCAGGCGTGTGTCAGTCTGAGGTTGTCGTGTAGAGATTCGAGGCAATAATGAGGCGATTGGTAGAGGGCAAAATAACTATAATACCCTTGAGGGGCTTGGGCTATATATTTACACGCAGCTGTTCATTGTGGGGGTGTTAGATTTTGTTTTTGGGACAAGATATGTGCTTATGACTGTTATGTGAATATTATGCATGATTATTGGATCGGATAGGTACGTCTACCCAGTGTTATGAGATTATTGTATCGGATGGGTACGCCTATCCAGTGTTATGAGATTGTTGGATCGGATGGGTACGCCTACCCAGTATTTATGTGATTATTAGAGCGTATAGGTACGCCTACCCAAGTTTGTGTGAGGTCATGCCCTAATATTAGCGCTCCAGCTAGTAGGCCCTTTAGGTGCGTAAGTGACATATGGTGATTGACTAGCATAGTATGCTATGTCTTGAATTGTTTGCATATATTCACTGTCATATAGCACTATTATCCATTGTTGAAATATTGGCACAACTTTTGGGTTTAAGGTCAAACCTACGAGCTCACCAACATTATTATTGACGTTTTCAAGTATAATTTTCAGGTGAAGTGAAAGCAGAATAGTTTTGTGATTGTGATAGCAGACTTAGAAGTATCCCGAGTGGAATTTCGTGTGAAGTCTTGCTTGCTTGTTGTTTTGATTTTAGTATTGGGATGTTTTGGATTAAGTTTGGATTTTGGACCCCTGTGTGGGCATTTGAATAATTGTAAGAGATTGTGGATTTTAGTTGCGATTTGGGACATTACTCGAGTTGTTCGAGGTTGATGGTCTTCATAGCACTTGGATTTTATGCAATGTAGTTTTCTCTATTTTGTACCTTATGTTATGATTGATCATGATGTTGCATTCCCGAGTTTCCGCCTTTGTCGGGGTGTAACAGATTGGTAATCAGAGCTAAGGTTATAGAGAACTAGGTGAATTGGCCTAGACTATAACCTAAGATCCGTTGTTTAGTTGCGTATAGGATCTGTGTGCGCGGTGTTCCGCTTTTGTGTGCTTTTGTGTGATTGCAGTTTGGTGCTTTATTTATGTCAGTCATTGAAATATGTAAGCTCAATATTGAATATGACTGGGAAAGGATGTGAATATAAGTACGGTGGCCAACGTAGTTATAAGTGTATCACAACTCACTCATACTCAATGATGTTGTTCACACAAATCAATGTTGACACTGTAGGGTGGTATTATGTGTATATCTGTATATATATAGTAAGATATTCTATATATATGTAAGTCTTCCTGCCTGCCCAACGTTGCCCATGTTCTCCCTCGTATAGATAATGCCACCAAGGATGAGAACCCGAAGTGCTGGCCGGCCTAATGCCGAAACACTAGGAGGGGGAACAGGTGTACGGGTTGGTAGAGGTGGAAGGGGTAGAAGACCTAGGGAAGGTAATGATGAGCGTGTTGATGATTTGAATGGTCAAAGGAATGACCAAGGAATGGGAGCTAATGGGGGTATAGAGGGAGTCAATGGGAATGTAGAGGGAGTTAATGGGGGTGTGGGAGGAGCACCCGACTTCTCAATGATCATTGCCCAACAATTGCAGAACCTCTTACCCACCATGCTAGCTCAGGTTGGTAACCAAGGGAATGTAGGAAATCAAAATGGTAATGTGGTTAATGAGAACGTCCAGGAGAACGTTAGGAATATGTTAGTGAATGGCAACCGGGTAGGTTGTTCATATAAGGAATTCTTATCTTGTAACCCTAAGGAATATGATGGTAAGAGAGGTGTTGTAGTTCTCACTCGATGGATCAAGAAAATGGAGAACGTGCAAGATATGAGTGGTTGTAGTGTTGACCAAAAAGTAAAATACATTGCTGGTTTATTTATGGGTAAGGCTTTAACGTGGTGGAACTCTCATATCCGCACGCTAAGTCGGGAAGTTGTTGTTAGTATGTCATGGAATGACTTTAAGTTTATGATGATAGAAGAGTTTTGTCCTAGTCATGAGACGCAAAAGTTAGAAACTGAGTTGTGGAATCACTCTATGGTTGGGGCTGGCCATGCTGCGTATACTGATAGGTTTCATGAGTTGGCGAGGTTAGTTCCTTACTTAGTAACTCTAGAGAGTAGGAAGATTAAGAGGTATGTGTATGGCCTTACTCCACAGATCCGTAGGATGGTGGCAGCAACGGAGCCAAAGACTATGCAGAAGGCTGTGCAGATTTCTGGTGCACTAACCGATGAGGCTGTTAGGAATGGGTCAATTAAAAAGGTTGAGAAGAGAGGAAGTGTGGGGGAACCTAGAAAGGATAAGAATGGAAGGGATGATAATAAGAGGACTAGGACTGGTAATGCTTTTTCCACCACCGCAAACCCTGTAGGAAGAGAGAATACGGGTACTTGGCCCAAGTGTACCACCTGCAATTCCTACCATGCACCAGGAGGGCCGTGTCGCATATGCTTCAACTGTTACCGCCCAGGTCATTTGGCAAGGGATTGTATAGGTGTGCCGAGGAATATGAATCATGTCAATGCTAGAAACCCAGCTGTTAGGGCATGTTATGAATGTGGTAGTACCGACCATGTTAGGCCAGCTTGTCCTAGGTAGAATAGAGCACAAGGACCGGGAGAAAATCGTCCAAATCAAGTTGCTGCTAATAACGGGGGTCAAGGTAATGGAAACCAAGGGAACCAGGCTAGGGGTAGGGCATTCATGTTGGGAGCAGAGGAAGCTGGCCAGGATCTGAACATTGTGACGGGTACATTTACTATGAACAACCATTTTTCCACTACCTTATTTGACTCTGGTGCCGACTATAGTTTTGTTTTCACTAATTTTATACCTCTGTTAGGATTAGAACCCAACGATTTAGGTTTCAGATATGAGATTAAGATAGCTAGCGGATAGCTAGTAGAGATTGATAAGGTTATTAAGGGTTGCAAACTAGAAATCGAGGGTCATGTCTTTGACATCGATTTGATACCTTTTGGACATGGGAGTTTTGATGTGATTATAGGCATGGACTGGTTGTCTAATTATAAGGCTGAAATAATTTGTCATGAGAAGGTAGTGAGGATACCACTACCGGATGGCAAGGTGCTTAGAGTATTAAGAGAAAGACCAAAAGATAAAGCGAGACTTTTGATGAGTGCTAAGGCTAATGATAAGAAACAAGAAGAGATTGTTGTAGTTAAAGATTTTCCTGAGGTATTCCTGGATGATCTATCTAGATTACCGCCTATTCGGGAAATTGAGTTTCGAATTAAGTTAATCCCTGGAGCAACGCCGGTAGCCAAGTATCCTTATCGTTTGGCACCTTTTGAATTGGAGGAGTTGTCAGGACAACTCAAGGAACTCCAAGACAAAGGTTTCATTCGACCAAGTTCTTCGCCTTGGGGAGCCCCGGTGTTGTTCGTTAAAAAAAAGGATGGTTGTTTTAGGATGTGCATTGATTATAGAGAATTGAACAAGTTGACTGTTAAAAATAGTTATCCACTTCCTAGAATTGATGATCTATTTGACCAACTACAAGGGTCGCAGTTTTTTCTCGAAGATAGATCTTAGTTCTGGATACCATCAGCTGAGAGTGCATGAGGATGACATTCCAAAGACTGCGTTTAGAACTCGTTATGGACATTTCGAGTTCACTGCCATGCCCTTTGGTCTGACTAACGCACCAGCGGTATTTATGGATTTGATGAATAGAGTTTGTAGGCCTTATCTTGATAAGTTTGTGATAGTGTTTATAGATGATATCTTAATCTATTCTAAGACTCAAAAAGAGCATGTAGAACACTTAAGGTTAGTCTTGGGACTACTCAAAAAGGATAAATTGTATGCTAAGTTTTCTAAGTGTGAATTATAGCTAAGAGAAGTGCAGTTTATTAGGCATGTGATAAATGGTAATAGGATTCATGTAGACCCTAGTAAGATTGAAGCTGTTAAGAATTGGAAAGCCCCTAGAACTCCGACTGAGGTTTGTTCATTCTTAGGATTGGCTGGATATTACCATAGGTTCATTGAGAACTTTTCTAAGATAGCTAAGTCTCTTACTATCTTGACTCAGAAATGTAAGACTTTCAATTAGGGTAAGGAACAGGAATTTACATTTTAAACCTTGAAGGATAAGTTGTGTAATGCGCCTATTCTAGCTCTCTCGGATGGACCGAAAGACTTTGTGGCATATTGTGATGCGTCCGGAATAAGACTAGGTTGTGTGTTAATGCAAAGAGGTAAAGTGATAGTCTATGCTTCTAGGCAGTTGAAAATTCATGAGAAGAATTATACTACCCATAATTTGGAGTTGGGTGTGGTCGTGTTTTCACTTAAGATCTAGAGACATTATTTGTATGGGACAAAGAGTGTCATCTATACGGATGATAGGAGTCTTTAGCATATCTTTAGTCAGAAAGAGTTGAATATGCGACAACGTCGCTGGATAGAGTTGTTTAGTGATTATGATTGTAAAATTTGCTACCATCCTGGTAAGGCGAATATGGTGAATGATGCCCTAAGTAGGAAAAAAAGAGTAAAGCCAAAGAGAGTTAGAGCTGTGAATATGACCCTTCAGTCGAGTATCAAAGATAGGATACTGACGGCTCAGAAGGAGGCTGTGGATGAGTTTGTAGTATTGCAGAAAGGTTTAGATAAGATGATAGAACAGAGAAGTGATGAAACTTTGTAAAAACAAAAAAACAACAAAAAAAAAAAATACCTGGATCGAATATGGGTACCTTTGAAAGGTGAGGTAAGAACCCTGATAATGGATGAAGCCCATAAGTCGAAGTACTCTGTACACCCAAGAGCTGATAAGATGTATTATGACTTTAGAGATAGGTATTGGTGGCCTGGAATGAAAAATAATATAGCTGAGTATGTTAGTAAGTGTTTAACTTGTTTGAAGGTTAAGGTTGAGCATCAAAGGCCATCTGGCTTGCTCCAACAACATAAGATTCCCGTATGGAAATGGGAAGGGATAGCTATAGATTTTGTGACTAAGTTGCCTAGGACTAGTAGTGGGCATGACACAATCTGGGTCATTGTGGACCGATTTACTAGTCTGCTCATTTTCTACCTATGCGTGAGGATTATAAGATGGAAAGGTTGGCTAGATTGTATTTGAATGAGATAGTTGCTAGACATGGTGTGTCGATCTCGATTATATCGGATCGTGATAGTCGTTTCACATCGAGGTTTTGGCAGTCAATGCAAGAGGCATTAGGGACTCGTTTAGATATGAGTACGGCTTATCACCCTCAGACCGATGGTCAGAGTGAGCGTACTATTCAAACTTTGGAAGACATGCTTAGAGTGTGCATCTTGGACTTCAGAGGAAGTTGGGATGTTCATCTTCCGTTGGTTGAGTTTTCGTATAACAATAGTTATCATTCTAGTGTGAGATGTGCTCCGTTTGAGGCATTATATGGTAGAAAGTGTCGTTCGCCAATTATGTGGGCTGAGGTTGGAGAAGGTCAGTTGATAGGACCTGAGTTAGTGCAAGAGACTACTGAGAAGATCTCGCATATTAAGGATAGACTTAAGGCTGCGCGTGATCGTCAGAAAAGTTATGCTGATAAGAGGAGGAAGCCTCTAGAGTTTAGTGTAGGTGACTATGTCTTGCTCAAAGTGTCACCTTGGAAAGGTGTGGTACGCTTTGGGAAGAAGGGAAAGTTAGCACCTAGGTTTGTTGGACCGTTTGAGATTATTGAGAAAGTAGGCCCTGTGGCCTATCGATTAGATTTGCCTGAGGAATTGAATGGTGTTCATGACACGTTTCACGTGTCGAACCTTAAGAAGTGTTTGGCTGATCCAACACTGCAAGTGCCTTTGGATGAGATTCGAGTTGATGCTAAGTTGAATTTTATGGAAGAGCCTGTGGAAATTTTGGAAAGATATTTTAAAAAGTTGAAGCGTAGTAGGATTGCCATCGCCAAGGTTCAGTGGAATTCAAAACGTGGCCCTGAATTCACGTGGGAACGTGAAGATCATATGAAGTTGAAGTACCCGCATTTGTTTAGTGATGTTAGTAGTTGAATTTTAGGGACAAAATTCTTTTAAAGGGGTAGAATGTAACCTTTGCCCTTTTTATGTTCTGAATATTTCATTTATAGTCCTTTGACTATTTGACTTTTGTCAGTTTATTCAGATTTTTGTACCGTGTCGGACGTGTGATTTTTGAATATGTTGATGGATGTATGGTTTATTGTGATTAATAATCCCTTTTGGAAGGTATTATTGTGTTATGTGTATTCCGGGTGGTTTGACCCGTGAATTTTGAGAAATGCCGAAAAACGAGTCTGACACGTCCGTTAATGTCCAAATTGAGTTTTGAAGGGTTTAAAGTGAAAATATGTCATGTGAATACTCTAGGTTAATGGAAAAGTATTTTTAAAGTGAATAAAAATGCTAATTAACTTTGGGGTAAATTTTACGGTTGAGTTTTATGAGTATTTAAGTGATCCCGACACGAAAAGAAAGGCCCGAGACCCCATAGGATACTGTGTGGTCCGGTCAAAAGAAGGGACTAGCAGGAGGACAAGGTGGCTTAATTTTAGCTAACCTTGTCCAAATTGTACATAAGATGCTTTCCTTATCCTCATTTTTACACATAGTTCATTTTCAAAATCAAAAAAATATCCTCTCCCTTCTCTCTTGTGTTCGTCCGCACCTACAACACACACACTCTCATAATTTTTGAAGTTTGATCAAGAAAACATGAAGACATGAATATTTGGGGTTTATTCTAGTGTTTGGTTATTCATTTAAACAACGTTTGGGTTGTCTGGTTTGTGTCGAAATCTACAAATTTGAAGATTTTTCTTGTAAGTTTTCAAATTTAAATTTCGTTTGTCCTTTTGGGTTTATTTTGATGCATAGATGTTAGTTGTACAAGTTGATCGTTGTAAAAATCGATTTTTAAAAGCGAAATGAATAAAAAAGGGTAGTGTTTGGTTCGTGAATAGTAAAAAGGAAAAAGAGAGTTTTGTAGTTTTGATGTTGTGGTCGTGATGGTTGAATAATATATGATGCTAGAATGCTTATTTTTTATAGTAGCTTGTATGGCTTATTCGGGCTTATTTTTAAGCTATTTCTTGGCTTATTTTGGGCTTATAGGCCACGAATGGATTACCAAATCACTAGGAAAGTGATTTTGATTATTTTTGTGTTATGGCGTATGTTGTGGACTATTTTTGAGGCTTATGGTAGTAACCAAATGCGATACGTAGCTTACTAGCTTATTTTAAGCTTAATATACGTAATTTTGAGCATATGGACTCACGGCCCGATAAGTCCATTTAAGCCATGGCTTAATGGGAGGGCTTATTGTGTTCCGAATTATTTCTACATATAAGTATATACTTATATATGTAAATGGACTTTGATTTTGGACTTAAATAGTATTTTGGACTTATATATGTCCTAATGGACCCTTGTTGGGCCTTAAAGCCCAATAAGCATATGTAGTAGTTATGAGAATTTTGATGGACTTTTAAAAGTGGAAATGTATTTACGAAGTGATATTGAACGATATTTTGGGAAAAACGTGTTGGTAAGCGTTAACGATTGAGATTTTGGAATTTTGTCGAAAAGTGTCGAATTTGTGAAAAATGTTGAAAATAAGGTTTGAAACCTTGGAAAACGTTGTATAAACGTACGAGTCATGTCGAAATTTCGTAAAAAGTTTATACTTAGAAAATTTCTTAAAAACATGATTTTTGATTTTAAATAATAAAATAATATTTAATTATTTTATTTTATTTATTCAATAAATTCACTAAAAGACGAACTTGTCGAATGATGTAAGCCATTGGAGTTATAAATTTTTAGATTAAAATTTTGAAGATGGATTATCAATGTCAATCAAGTATATATAAAATTCACAAATCAACTTTTTTTTATATAAAACAGTAGAGATACATACTATTGAGCGGTTTCAACATTAAATGTTTGTAACTACCTTAACATATTAAATGGGTGGTTTCAACATTAACTTAATGACAATGATTATGGTCATGTAACCACTATGCATTTATGGAGTCTTTAACGATTATCGTCCTATTAGCTTGATTGAGAGTCTTTATAAGGTTGTTACTAAAATCTTAGCCAATCGGCTTTCGTCGGTCATTCCTGGGCTTATATCGGATGTTCAAACGGCGTTTCTTCCCAATAGGCAGATTTTGGATGGCCCCTTTATCATTAATGAACTACTTTCCTGGTGTAAGCATAAGAAACAACAAGCTATGGTGTTTAAAGTCGACTTTGCTAAGGCTTACGACAAATGTGGTTTTGTTTTGGGACAAGATATGTGCTTATGACTGTTATGTGAATATTATGTTTTGATTTACTTGCATGTACTGTGTTTGGCATGGCAAGGTTCTGTGTGTCACTTGTATGTACTGTGTTTGGCATACAAGGTTCTGTGTGGCACTTGCATGTACTGTGTTTGGCATGCAAGATTCTATGTGGTTCGCCCTAATATAGTGCTCTAGCTGGTAGGCCCTTTAGGTGCGAAAGTGGTATATTGAGATTGACTAGCGTGGATGCTATGTCTTGGATTGTTAGCATATATTCACTGTCATATAGCATTATTGTCCACTGTTTTGAATTATTGGCACAACTTTTGGGTTTAAGGTCAAACCTACGAGCTCGCCAACATTATTGTTGACGTTTTCGAGTATCATTTTTAGGTGAAGTGAAAGAGGAATGGTTGATGATTGTGATAGCAGACTTAGAAGTATCCAGTGTGGAATTTCATTTGAAGTCTTGCTTGCTTGTTGTTTTGATTATAGTTTTGGATGTTACGGAATAAGTTTAGATTTGGTCCCCTGCGAGGGTGTATGAATAATTGTATGAGATTGTGAATTTTAGTTGCGATTTAGGACATCACTTGAGTTTGTTCAAGGTTGATGGTCTTCATAGCACTTGGAGTTTATGAAATATAGTTTTCTCTATTTTGTATCTTGTGTTATGATTGATCATTATGTTGCACCTACCTTTAGATGTCGATTGTAGCAGCTATTAGGCTTGTTTTTAGGGTGTCAAAACCCTCTTATCACAGCCTTACAAGCAGTAATTTTTTAATCAGAGTGAAGTCCAAGCAGCGAGCTTATTAATCCATAACAGTATGTCCCTATTGTGTGTTTGATTGATTCTTTTCTTTTTCGACTTCCTTCATAATATGCTAGGCTAGAACCCATTATATTTGATACTTATGATTGCAGTGAACCATAGTTTGAGTTAGCTCCCTTTTAAATATTGGCTATCTTGTGACGAATGTGCGCGTTAGGTCTTTCACCTAGGCACCTTAACAATAACCATCTCACATTCTAAATCGTCCTTATATGTTTCCTTAGGCTGTGACTTAGGCAATTCTATCATATCATCCAACTTATGTGTCATTGCTAAGGAGCTCTTCTCACAAGTTTGGTGCATTTGGTCACTTTCCCCAAGGTTTTCCCTATAAAAAAATTTCTTCTAAAATTGATAAGATCTCAAAGGAGGTTCATTGGTCTCACTATCTGGTGCAAAAGGGGAGCCTTTCTTTAAGGTTTCAGCTAACCATCTTAATTTATCGAAATTAGAATAACTATAACTAAACATTCTAAATGACAACTCGCCAAAAACTTGATGCGGGGTCCTTGTAGACTTCACAAGAAGTTTTACAACTCCCTAGGTAGTATACCTAACCGTTTTAGTGTAGTATAGGCAAGACTCGGGGGTTGTTATCGTTCTCTAGGGGAATAGGTTGGGAAGGCTCGAACAGAATATAACAGAGGTCTAAGTGGTTGAAAGAAGACTATTTTTGGTATTTTATATTTTATGAAAGCAGGTAAAATTCAGGTTTTAGAGGTTGGTTTTATTTTGGCTAATTAAACTAATAATAAATCTAAACTACTTTGGTGAAAACTTATATGGTAAACGAACGTATTTACTTAATCATGCACTACTCCTTAGTTTGCTTCTCCTAATTCTATTGCTTTGTCACACTTGCGATGATCTGTGTAAGTATTTCCTAGGTCATGAACAGATTACACGAATCCACCGTCTATGTAATATTCCGTTAAGGCAACGCACACATAAGATAGTATGAAGACTATTACAAGGCCCCTAAGAGTACATTACATGCATTAAAACACTTAAGAGGGAACAACCATATTAGGGGTAAGGTAGTATGAATACTGTTACCGATGGTATCCTTTCTACACACTCACGTTTCCCTAGACATCTATGTCAATTTTATATCTTATGGCTAGTTTTCTAAAGCCTAACGCGCACATTCGTCACAAGAAGCAATATTAAAAGGATCTACAAACTAAGTTTCATGCAATCATAAGTAAATACTAATGGGTCTAGCCTAGCATATTATAAGGAAGCGAAGAACAAGAATCAATCAAACAACACATAGACATACTGAATGATAAAAGATAGAAGACTTCACTTGATTAAAAAATATGTTTAAGGCTGATACAAGAGGGTTTTGACACCCTAAAAACAAGCCTAATAGCTGCTACAATCGACATCTAAAGGTAGGGTTTGTGCCACACCCCGACAAAGGCGGAAACTCGGGAATGCAACATAATGATCAATCATAACACAAGGTACAAAATAGAGAAAACTACATCTCGAGTGATGTCCCAAATCGCAACTAAAATCCACAATCTCTTACAATTATTCAAATGCCCACACAGGGGTCCAAAATCCAAATTTAATCCAAAACATCCCAATACTAAAATCAAAACAACAAGCAAGCAAGACTTCACATGAAATTCCAAAATTTACACATGTCCGCTATTATACTTAAGATCGTAAAATATCAATTTATGAACGTGTCATCTTTGTTTCGCACTTGGCAATAGCTCGCGTTTAATTAAAAGTGGGTACAATATATTTGTGAGATATTTGCAAGATATTTATAGGATATTTTCTAGATATTTACTATATATATACAAGTTATCATTTCAAAAATTCATTTTTTTTCTTTCTCTTGTTTTGTGGTTCTGCCGAACATCACAACCACAACACATTGTTCATTTTTGATTTTCAATCTTAAGAACACACTCAAATAACACCTAAACAATGATCTAAACCAAGTAGGAACCATGTTCTAGTTGTTTCCTCTTTTCCTTCTTCCTTTTTGGGTTCGGCAGAATGAACAAACACCCCTAACTTTTGGTGTTTTTGATTTTCTAAGCTACCAAATATTGTTAGGAGGTTTAAGAATCAATCATCCGATCGTATTAAAAATGGGGAAAAATATACATCAAGTATGTAACGTGTAATATTTAGAAACAAAAGAGTCATTGGGTTCGTGTGAGGGTTCGAAACAAGGAGCGACCACAAGAGAAATATTTATAAATGGGTTACTCATTTGGGGCTGATTTGGGTCGGTTTTTGTTTTGTATCACAAGGGTTGGGTTCGAATCCCGAGCACAAGAACACACAAGTTTGTGGTTTTCGAAGCAAGCAAGAGCCAACAAGGAGGTGGTTTGTTTTGATTGGTCATTATTCTGGTTTATTACGGGTTTGGTATTGATTTGGGTTGGTATGTTGGTTGGAGTGAGCCGCGGCATAAGCAACCAAAAGGGGACAACCTGACATTTTTATTTTCCGATCTTGCTTCTTATAAGCTTTGTGAGCATTCCTTTTCATTTGTTTCGATTATTTTGCTTATTGGTTTGATTATTATATATGTGACGAAATCGATTGAAACTTGCGGCGTCTAGTATATTGTGATATAAAACGATTAAGCGGGCTAAATATAAATTGTATGTCATGTTAGATGTATCTAGATGAGCTTGTTGGTCAAAAACGGATTTTAGCGGAATTTGTAATAAGCTTCCCGTTGACCCAGAAATTTGGCACAGCCAAACGAGGATCGAGAAATTGGTAAATTTGATTTTAGGTTTAGAAATATGGTAGAGATTGCTTAGACGACGTTCCATATAAGGATCGTCTTGTAACTCCTAATAACGAAAAAGTTATGCCAAAAACGAGATATATATCCTTAATATAAAAACTCGGCACTAGTAATAAGGCGCTTGCTGTCCAGATTTTAAGAGCTCGATTCGGGCACTTTCGAGTCCGTTTCGGCCTTCGGCCGAAACATGAAAGTCGTTCGGAAGGTCGTTTTACTTCCCCGCGAGGTTCTTTAAGTCTAAAAGCGAGTGATAACGGGTCGTAAGGCGGGGGCAAAAATCTGGATTTTTGGTAATTAACCCACTGCATCAGACTTGATGCGAGTGCGTTTTCACCCATTTCGGTCGAGTTTCGGGTCTCGGACAAAACTGGAAAGTTGTTCAAAATAACGTTTTACCTTTCCGCGAGGTTTTCTAGAATTAAAAACGCCTTATAACGGGTCAAAAACGCAAACGCAGGTATGCGTTTTGGTAATATATTTCGGCTGAAACTGGTAGGGGCAGTTTGGTCATTTTCTGTTGGGTTTCGGGTTTCGAACTAAAAAAACTTTTAAAAAAAAAAAAAAAAAAGGGGGGGTTTTATTTTTTTTTGTTCGAATATCGTTTCGCATAAATCTCTTTAGAACCCGAGACGAAAAAATGTGATCTAGTGGGGCTTTTGTCGGATCCGAACTGTAGAAAATAAATATATATTTTATAAAAGTCAAACGTAAAGGTCAATGAAGACTTTAATAAACGTTCACGGGTTGTGAAGATGTTTTTGATTAATAAAAACATATCGGTTACTAAACTACGTAGTAACCTATTTTTGAGACCTTGGTCGATATTCTAAAAAGGAAAGTATAAAATATGGTGGGATCGAATAGACAAATAGTATATCAAATATGCTAAGTGTTAAGGTTAGGACGCGCAAGTGGATTTTCTCAATCACATATAAATAAAATATATGTTATTAGTTTAATTATCAAAGTACTATATTACTAGAGAAATTCAACATGAGGCCGCTTCGGAATGGCGTATTGACGAGTTGTTGATTTACGAATTTAAAAAGTCCCTAACTCCTCGTACGTCGATGTCACGACCTCTTAAATATGATAGCCCGAACGATAAAATGATGATAACTATATAAATATATATGAAAGTTGTTAACAACGTACTTGAATATCTATTCAACCTATATTAGACTATGTTGCATTCGTGCGTTAGCGAGACGCGTTTTTACTGGGATATTTTTGTTATCATTTACACACTCGAGGTGAGTTCATAGCCCATTTTTACAATTATTTGATTTACAAGTCTTTGGTGAGAAAACATGCTTGTTTTAACAAATTGACTCAAGTGTACATTAATCATGATTACGTGTTTGCCTAAGTAGCGATAACCCACTATGCCCATGAATCATGAACTGTTAATTCCTGGTTTGGAAGCGCGAGTGATTATAGATAATCTATTTGGGATTGAACTCAGCCCGTTCGGGTACTAGCAATCACTAGGTAAACCGAAGTATATCAAGTCGGATTCTGGATTTACGGGTTGAACATCATCCGGGCAATGTAGCAATATTTAATATATTTGTTATTCAATTATGTCGAACTTCGGTGTCATGAGCTTAGGCAAACGTAATTGCATTTTGTGATGTCTGCCTCTGTTGCATTATCACTGGGAAAGTCTTGCGGTCCTGGATTATACATTTATATAAACCTATGAATTCACCAACTTTATGTTGACCTCTTTAAGCATGTTTCTCTCAGGTTTTGGTATGAAGATAGTTTGGATGGAACGGAACGCGGATATCAAGAATGAAGGCTCGGTGAACATATGGTTATAAATTAATGAAACATTTTTGAAATGAAGTCGTAAGATGACTTGTATAGTTTGGGACCTATCTTGTAACTCTACTGTTTTCTTTTAAAACTAAATGAAATTGTCATATAAACGTATCTTTAAGCGTTTACTGGGACTCGTGTGCTTGTATTATGAAGTAGCACCCAAATCGTTGTATTCCGCTGCGTACCGCATTTTTGGGGGTGTTACAGATTGGTATTAAAGCTCGAGTTTTAGCGAACTAAGTCATTTTTCAAACTTGGACTACAACTGATTTTGGAAATTTTGTCACGATACCGTTCACCGATTCCAGATAACCACACGTGCGTTGGTCCCGATCCTTAGATGCTTTATGTGGTATACTTGATTGCATATTATGTGTGTAGCAAGCGGGTGACACTTGGTATAAGTGGTAATTATATATGTATATATATATATATATATATATATATATATATATATATATATTATATATATATAATAAGTGCATCCGTTCAAGGGATACTATTTATACATACTTTACTTTTGAAAATGATTACGATTAGCTTAAGTGGATTGAACGATGGTTACTGATATTCATAGAATGTCCGGATGATACCCTTGGACTGGGACATCTGGCGATGGGTAACATGTTTCTTTAATTCCTAGATGATCCTGGGGGGACATCTGCGATGGCCGCATAGAGCATCGGTTTCATGAACTTAGAGTAATGGTAATCATGGTTTTATACACACGTGTATGTGTACGTATGCGCCTTGACTAAAGTGAAAACCAAAATACATATTTTGGACTATTGCGGTTCGGATTCATACATATATAACACAAGATGAGTACATAGTATTTCTATTGATAGACGAACACCTAAACCCTGTCGAGGTATGGTGGGTTGCACCATAGCCTCAAGACCATGCATGATATACATGCAATATGATAACTATGTAAAGTTATATGAACATAAAGGTTCGAGTATTGTCCAACGTCGAGTAAATTTATTAATTAGGTCGAGATGTATACCAATTCATGACTGAATCTCAAGACAGTTCTTGTTTGATGAGTTTGCATTCTTTCGCATACTCTACAATTATTTATATAAGGATTATTTATATAAATAGGGGAACATTTCTTTAGGCAAGGTAGTACGACAAACTCGTAGGTCCTAAGCGATGCCTAAACATTAAGCTATCAAATATGGTACCTTACCATCATTCGTTTATGCCAGGAGCGCATAGTCATATTTACCATACCGGTCTTATATAATATACTTATATAAGTTAAGTTTTGCTCATTGCAAGCAGTCATGCTTTCATCATCGATAGTTACTTACACATCTGCCTATATTAATTTCGAGCCATGGAGATCCCAGTGAGCTTCTGATGAGGAGCTAAAGGAACTAATGAAGGATCAGCTTCTACCTGCTGATGCCTCACCTATAGCCCTATCACCGGACTACATCTCTGACTCTGATCCAGAGGAGGATGATGAGGAGGATCCTGCTGACTATCCTGCCGACGGAGGAGACAATGATGATAATGAGTCATCTGATGATGACAACGATGATGATGATGTGAGAGGATGAGGAGGACGAGGAGGAGGAGGAGCACCTAGCTCTGGCCGACCCTTCTGCTATACCTACAGATGATCCACTCCACACCATATCATCTTGTTTTCTGAGACCAAATCCCGTGCAGTACGGATGTCTATTTAACACCATACTCCACGATCACATAGTGCCAAGAACAGAGGCAAAATAACTGGCAGGGCTTACGACTTCAGGGCACGGGGAAAGAAACAATTACGCAGATCTAAGCCGTTGTATATAAATACAAACTATCACCATAAGGTTCATGTGCCCCAAATACCACAAAGTGCAACAGAGTTGGCCATCTTACCTGACTGTAATGAGTTTTAGCAAATGCAATACTATCAACCAAAGAGGCACTAGGGCAAGTTAGAAGGCTACTTGCTATGAATGTGAGAATCAAGGGCACTACAGGAGTGATTGCCCGGAGCTAAAGAACCAAAACCATGAGAATGGAGGTACTGGAGCACGTGGAGTGGTGCATGCTTTAGGAGGAGGAGAAACCAATCAAAACATAACGACATTGGAGGAAGATATCAATGCCTCGAATCTTATTCCTTTAAAATTCTCAGTTGTTTTTCTTTTAAAGATTCCACTGTGATTTTACAAACGACTTCAAGTTATCTATCAAAGCAACGTGTTGTGAAAATTTCGTCAACTTTACTTTAACCTTCTATTTTGTAAGTCAAATTATAACATTATTTTGACGAAAATGAGCATTGCATCGTTGGCCCTCAAATATACATAGTCTGATCACCTATGTATATTTGGTGTATAGACTGATCATCTATGCATTCAGGAAGGACCATGCCATGCTGGGAGTAGTCACCTTAAAACTTCTTGTCAAGAAACAATTTTTCTATTTAGTTTTGTAGGCGTTTTCATAAAACGGTATATTATCTCCAGAACCAACTAATCAATCTAATAGCTGAAGCAAACCGTTACACATTTACTTATAGAGGCGATGTCGTCTTATACCAAATCCTAAGCCAAGAAGCCAAGACACATCACTAGTCGCCCTAGGAAAATCCGCTATCAAATTTGCTCGCCAAAAGAGTTACGCCGGTGTGAGGCGTAAGCCTGTAAAATTTCAAGTTGACAAACTAGTTATGCTTGAGGTATCGCCTTAGAAAGGAGAAGTACGCTTTGGCAAACGGGGGAAGTTAAACTCTAGATAGGTTGGACTTTTCAAGGGGTTGGAACGAGTTGAATCCATTGCTAACAAGCTTAAGCTTCCGCAAGAGCTGAGCAGGGTTCACAATGCGTTTCATGTATCCAACTTGAAGAAGTGTTGTTCCGAAGATCCATTAGTCGTTCCGTTGGAAGGTCTCCATGTGGATGACAAGCTCCATTTTGTTGAAGAGCCTGTTGAAATCATGAATCGCGAAGTCAAACAATTGAGGCGAAGCCGTGTCCTAATTGTCAAGGTTCGATGGAACTCTAGGCGAGGCCCTGAGTTTACATGAGAACGCAAGGATCAATTTCCAAAGAAATATCCACATCTCTTCACAAAGACCGCACCGGTGTCAAGTGCCGCATCTTAAGCCTTGAGGACAAGGCTCATTTAACGGGGGAAGACTATAACACCCCGTGTTTTCGGTCATTGTACGACGATTGCGTGCCCGATGTCGTAAATATTATTTTACGAGTTTCCGTGAACGAGCGTCGACATTTAAAATTTTATTTGTCGCTAATAAATATTTTCGTATTTTATTATGAAAAATTTGGAGAAGAATTGATAATTTTTATTTTTGACGTTTCGCGAGTCAACGGTTGATCGCGCGTTCGTTAATCGTTTTGAGCATCGTAAAAATTTACGACATGTCTCGCTATTATTCTTATGATCGTAAAATATCATTTTATGAACCGTGTCATCTTTGTTCCTCGACCTTGGCAATAGCTCGCGTTTAATTAAAAGTGGGTACAATATATTTGTGAGATATTTGCAAGATATTTATAGGATATTTTCTAGATATTTACTATATATATACAAGTTATCATTTCAAAAATTCATTTTTTCTTTCTCTTGTTTTGTGGTTCTGCCGAACATCACGGAACCAACAACACATATTCATTTTTTATTTTCAATCTTAAAACACACTCAAATAACACCTAAAACAATGATCTAAACCAAGGTAGGAAACCATGTCAGTTGTTTCCTCTTTCCTTCTTCCTTTTTGGGTTCGGCAAAATGAACAAACACCGCTAAACTTTTTGGTGTTTTTTGATTTTTCTAAGCTGCCAAATTATTGTTAGGAGGTTAAGAATCAATCATCCGATGTATTAAAAAATGGATATTCCATCAAAGGTATGTAAAGTGGAGATATTTTGAAACAAAAGAAACATTGGTTTCATTAGGTATCGAACCAAGGCAGAGACCACAAAGAAATATTTATAAATGGGTTACTCCCCCCCATTTGGTGGCATGATTTGGGTCGGTTTTGTTTGGTCATTCGATTGGGTTCGAACCGAGCACAATACGCCCAAGGTTGTGGTCGAATCAATCAGCAAGAGGCCACAAGGGAGGTTATTGTTTGATTGGTCATTATTCGGGTTGATTCGGGGTTTGTTTTGATTTGGGTTGGTATGTTGGTTGGAGTGAGCCGCGGCATAAGCAACCAAAAGGGGACAACCCGACGTTTTTATTTTCCGAACTTGCTTCTTATAAGCTTTGTGAGCATTCCTTTTCATTTGTTTCGATTATTTTGCTTATTGGTTTGATTATTATATATGTGACGAAATCGATTAAAACTTGTGGCGTCTAGTATATTGTGATATAAAACGATTAAGTGGGCTAAGTATAAATTGTATGACATTAGGGGGGGGGGGGGGGGGGGTGGGTGGGGGAGATGTAGTTTTGATGAGCTTGTTGGTCAAAAATGGATTTTAGCGGAATTTGTAATAAGCTTACTGTGACCAGAAAGTTTGGCACGCCAAACGAGGATCGAGAAATTTGTAAATTTGATTTTAAGCTTAGAAATACAGTAGAGCTCGCTTAGACGATCGTTTCCATATAAGGATCGTCTTGTAACTCCTAATAACGAAAAAGTTATGCCAAAAACGAGATATATATCCTTAGTATAAAAACTCGGCACTAGTAATAATCCTTGCAGTCGCCGAATTATAAGAGCTCGAATCTGGGCACTTATCGAGTCCCGATTCAGGCCTTCGGCCGAAACATGAAAGTCGTTCGGAAGGTCGTTTTACTTCCCCGCGAGGTTCTTTAAGTCTAAAAGCGAGTGATAACGGGTCGTAAGGCGGGGGCAAAAATCTGGATTTTTGGTAATTAACCCACTGTATCAGACTTTATCGAGTGCGTTTTCACCCATTTTTCGAGTTTCGGGGTCCTCGGACACATACTGGAAAGTGTTCAAATAACTTTTACCTTTCCGCGAGGTTTTCTTCCTAAATTAAAAAACGCTTTGATAACGGGTCAACAAACCGCAAATCAGGTATGGCGTTTTGGTAATATATTTTGGCTGAAACTGGTAGGGGCAGTTTGGTCATTTTCTGTTGGGTTTCGGGTTTCGACTAAAACTAAAAAGTTGTTCGGAATATCGTTTCGCATAAGTTCTCTTTAGAACCCGAGTCGAGAAAATGTGATCTAGTGGGGCGTTTTGGTCGGATCAGACTTAGAAAATAAATATATATTTTATAAAAGTCAAACGTAAAGGTCAATGAAGACTTTAATAAACGTTCACGGGTTGTGAAGATGTTTTTGATTAATAAAAACATATCGGTTACTAAACTATCGTAAGTAACTATTTTTGAGACCGTTGGTCGATTCTAAAAAGGGAAAGTATAAAATAGTATGGGATCGAATGACAAATATATATACAATATGCTAAGTGCGTTCAGTTAAGTCCGCAAGGTGGATTTCTCAATCACATAAGAAAATAATATTATGTTATTAGTTATCAAAGTACAATATTACTAGAAGAAATTCATAATGAGGCCTCTTCGGATGGCGTATTGACGAGTTGTTGGATTTACGATTTAAAGTGTCCTAACTCCTCGTACGTCCTGTCACGACCTCTTAATTATGATAGCCCGAACGATAGTATGATGATAACTATATAGAATTATATATGATAAGTTGTTAGACAACGTACTTGAATACTGATTCAACCTATATTAACTAGGTTGCATTCGGGCGTTAGCGTGACGCGTTTTATAACTTGGATATTTTTGTTATAGTTACTCAAACGAGGTGAGTTCATAGCCCCATGTTTTACAATTATTGATTTACAAGTTTTGGGGTGAGAAACATGCTTTGTTTTACAAATTGGACGCAAGTGTACATTTTATCATGATTACGTGTTTGCCTAAGTAGCGATAACCCACTATGCCCATGAATCATGAACTGTTAATTTCTGGTTTGGAAGCGCGAGTGATTATAGATAGATCTATTTGGGATTGACCTCCCCGTTCGGGTGACTAGCTATCACTAGGTAAACAACGTCATAACATGTCGGATACTGATGTTTACGGTGTGAACATCATCACGGGCACTGTAGGCATTATTATATAATGAATTCAATTATGTCGAGCTTCGGTGGTCATGAGCTTGGCCAAACTTAATTGCAAATTTGTGAGTCCTGCCTCTGTTCATATCACTGGGAAAGTCTGCGGTCCTGGATAATACATTTATATTCAACTCTATGACTTCACCAACATTTAAGTGACCTCTTTAAGCATAGGCATCTCACTCTACTACTACTAAGGCAGCATGGCAATCCTAAAATCAACATAATCTCAATCGCAACACTCGCAAGTGTTCTCATCACTTTACATCTTATCATTTTCAGGTGGTCACATTACTCACACATCCCTTCCCTCCCCTAACATAACTTTAGAAAAGTAACCCCATCATTTCATAGTCCTTCCTGAATTAAGCATAGTTGATCAGGCTATGCGTAATTTAGGAATAATACCATGAACTGCTCGGGCTATTTGACTTCCACCATGTTCGAGGTTTTACTAAAAATAGACTTCACTCTTTAGTTATAGTTGCGCTTTTTATTTTATAAAAACCGGCATTCTCTATAACCTTGGCTCTGATACCAATCTGTCACACCCCGTCAGTGGCGAAAACACGGGATGCGACGATACCATTCATCGCACAAGATACAAGATCACACACTTTACAATTTACAATCATAAAACTTGAGTTTACTTACATTTTACAAGTTAAAACTTGACATATTACAATTATCAAAACCATCTCAACCCAGCCCCCGTGGGTTACATCTTTTCTCTTCCAGTACCATTCACATACCTTTGATTTGACACACCTGAAAATGATACTCAAAAACGTCAACAATAATGTTGGTGAGCTCGTAGGTTTGACCTTAAACCCAAAAGTTGTGCCAATATTTCAACAATGGACAATAGTGCTATATGACAGTGAATATATGCAAACAATTCAAGACATAGCATCCTACGCTAGTCAATCACCATATGTCACTTACGCACCTAAAGGGCCTACCAGCTGGAGCACTAATATTAGGGCAGGACCTCACACAAACTTGGGTAGGCGTACCCATCCGCTCCAATAATCACACAAATACTGGGTAGGCGTACCCATCCGATCTAATAATCCCATAACACTGGGTAGGCGTACTCATCCGATCCAATAATCATGCATAATATTCACATAATAGTCATAAGCACATATCTTGTCCCAAAAACAAAACCACATTTCGCACAGTTCAATTCAAAACATTTCAAAACACATTTGAGTATCATTTTTCCCCAACGAAAAAACTGTAAAAAGTGAGGCTACAAGAACTCACCTTAAGCAAGTCTTTAGCAACCAAATCTCAATCACACAAGAAAATGCAACGACGCCCACACACGACCTAGTCCAGTTAATGTCCCAATTTAATCATCCAATTCCAAAACAATCTTTACGTTTGATGCATAGAGTTTAAACGCGTTGTACAATTACCCAAAATAATTTAGTGGTGTGATGGTTGACGACATATTTCCACAATCATATAAATCTCATTCCCCGATAATACATACTTATAATATTTAGAGAAAATAGATAAGTAATATAAATAAATATTTATAATTAATAATTATAAATATATTTCGACAAGTCCATTCGGTAAACCTTAGTCACCTCAAAATAATCATAATATGGTTAAAAATAAAACGTTTACTCATAATAAACACATTAAAGAAGTTTCAAGAAAAATTATCATTTTCGTCTTTTGGTGAATTTATTAAATAAATAAAATAATTATTAATAATTTATTATTTAAAAATCAAAAATTATGTTTTTAGGAAAATTTCTAAGTATAAACTTTTTACGAATTTTCGACATGACCCGTACGCTCAAACAACGTTTTCCAAGGTTTCAAACCTTATTTTCAACACTTTTCATAAATTCGACATTTTTTGACAAAATTCCAAATTCTCAATCTTTAATGCTTACTAAAACGTTTTTCCTAAAATACCGTTCAATATCACGTCGTAAATACATTTCCATTTTCAAAAGTCCGACAAAACTCTCACAACGACTAGATATCGCTTATTGGGATTTAAGTCCCAACAAGGGTCCATTAAGACATTTGTAAGTCTAAAATACGATCCAAGTCCAAAACCAAGGTCCATTTACATATATAAATATATACCTATATGTAGACAATAATCCGGACCACAATAAGCTATCCCATTAAGCCACGACTTAAATAGACTTATTTGGGTCGTGAGCCCATATGATCAAAAATACGTATATTAAGCTTGAAAATAAGCTAATAAGTTACGTATCGCATTTGGTTACTACCATAAGCCTCAAAAATAGTCCACAACATACGTCATAACACAAAAATAATCAAAATCACTTTCCTAGTGATTTTGGGAAGTTAACGTGGCATTCTAGCATTCTAGCATACAAGTTACGATAAAAAATAAGCCTGAATAAGCTATACAAGCTACTATAAAAAATAAGCATTCTAGCATCATATATTATTCAACTATCACGACCACAACATCAAAACTACAAGAACCCTCTTTTACTTTTTACCATACAACACCACCTTTTTTATTTATTTCGCTTCCAAAAATCGATTTTCACAATGATCAACTTGTACAACTAACATCTATGCATCAAAATAAACCCAAAAGGACAAACAAAATTTAAATTTGAAAACTTACAAGAAAATCTTCAAATTTGTAGATTTTGACACGAACCGGACAACCCAAACGTTGTTTAAATGAATACCCAAACACTAGAATCAACCCAAAATATTTATGTCTTCATGTTTTCTTGATCAAAATTTAAAAATTATAAGAGTGTGTGTGTAGCTTGGTTCGGACGCACAAGAGGGAGAGAAAGTGAGATAATTTTTTTTATATGAAAATGAAAATGAAGGAAATGGTCTAGTGATAAGCATTATAGGTGTACAATCTTGAGACACATTAGCTAAAAGTTAGCCTCCTTGTCTCCTCTTGACTTCTTGACCGACTAGAGCATCCTAGGGGTCTCGGGTATTCTTTTTCGTGTCAGGATCACTTAAAAGCTCAAAAAACTTAACCGTAAAATTTACCCCAAAGTTAATTAGCATTTTTATTCACCATAAAAATACTTTTCTATTAACCTAGAGTATTTAAACGACATATTTTCACTTTAAACCCTTTCAAAACTCATTTGGACATTAATGGACGTGTCGAACTCGTTTTTCGGCATTTCTCAAAATTCATAGGTCAAACCACCTGGAATACAAATAACACAATAATACCTTCCAAAAGGGATTATTAATCATATTAAACCACAATTCATCATAATTCTCACAAAATCATAACAATTCTCATAAAAATCACCACCGTCAACACGGTACAAAATCTGAATAAACTGACAAAAGTCAAATAGTCAAAGGACTATAAATGAAATATTTAGAACACAAAAAAGGCAAAGGTTACATTCTACCCCCCTTAAAAGAATTTCGTCCCTAAAATTCAACTACTAACATCACTAAACAAACGTAGGTACTTTAATTTCATCTGATCTTCACGTTCCCTCGTGAATTCAGGGCCACGTTTCGAATTCCATCGAACCTTGACGATGGAAATCCTACTACGCTTCAGCTTCTTAAACTCTCTTTCTAAAATTTCCACAGGCTCTTCCACAAAATTCAACTTAGCATCAACTCAAATATTATCTAAAGGTACTTGCAGTGTTGGATCAGCCAAACACTTCTTAAGGTTTGACACGTGGAACGTGTCATAAACCCCGTTCAACTTCCCAGGCAAATCTAACCGATAGGCCACAGGGCCTACTTTCTCAACAATCTCAAATGGTCCAACAAACCTAGGTGCTAACTTCCCTTTCTTCCCAAAGCGTACCACACCTTTCCAAGGCGACACTTTGAGCAAGACATAGTCACCTACACTAAACTCTAGAGGCTTCTTCCTCTTATCAGCATAACTTTTATGACGATCACGCGCAGCCTTAAGTCTATCCTTAATCCGCGACATTTTCTCAGTAGTCTCTTGCACTAACTCAGGTCCTATCAACTAACCTTCTCCCACCTCAGCCCACATAATTGGCGAACGACACTTTCTACCATACAATGCCTCAAACGGAGCACATCTCACACTAGAATGATAACTATTGTTATACGAAAACTCAACCAACGGAAGATGAATATCCCAACTTCCCTCAAAGTCTAGGACGTACGCTCTAAGCATGTCTTCCAAAGTCTAAATAGTACACTCACTCTGACTATCGGTCTGAGGGTAATAAGCCGTACTCATGTCTAAACAGGTTCCTAATGCCTCTTGCATTGACTGCCAAAACCTCGATGTGAAACGACTATCATGATTCAATATAATCGAGATCGGCACACCATGTCTAGCAACTATCTCATTCTAATACAATCTAGCCAACCTTTCCATATTATAATCCTCACGCATAGGTAGAAAATGAGCGGACTTAGTCAATCAGTCCACAATGACCCAGATTGTGTCATGCCCACTACTAGTCCTAGGAAACTTAGTCACAAAATCCATAGCTATTCCTTCTCATTTCCATACAGGAATCTCAGGTTGCTGGAGCAAGCCAAATGGCCTTTGATGCTCAACCTTAACCTTCAGACAAGTCAAGCACTTACTAACATACTCAGCTATATCATTTTTATTTCAGGCTACCAATATACCTATCTCTCAAATCATAATACATCTTATCAGCTCCTGGATGTACAGAGTACTTTGACTTATAGGCTTCATTCATTATCAGGGTTCTCACCTCACCCTTCAAAGGTACCCATATTCGATCTAGGTAGTACAAGGTTCCATCGCTTCTCTGTTCTATCATCTCATCCAAACCTTTCTGCAATCCTGCAAACTCTTCCACAGCCTCCTTCTGAGCCGTCAGTATCCTATCTTTGATACTCGACTGAAGGGTCATATTCATAGCTCTAACTCTCTTAGGCTTTACTCTTTTTTTTCCTACTTAGGGCATCATTCACCACATTCGCCTTACCAGGATGGTAGCAAATTTTATAGTCATAATCACTAAACAACTCTATCCAGTGACGCTGTCGCATATTCAACTCTTTCTGACTAAAGATATGCTAAAGACTCCTATGATCCGTATAGATGACACTCTTTGTCCCATACAGATAATGTCTCTAGATCTTAAGTGAAAACACGACCGCACCCAACTCCAAATCATGGGTAGTATAATTCTTCTCTTGAATTTTCAACTGCCTAGACGCATAGGATATCACTTTACCTCTTTGTATTAACACGCAACCTAGTCCTATTCTGGACGCATCATAATATACCACAAAGTCTTCCGGTCCATCGGGGAGAGCTAGAACAGGCGCATTACACAACTTATCCTTCAAGGTTTAAAATGCAAATTCCTGTTCCTTACCCTAATTGAAAGTCTTACATTTCCGAGTCAAGATAGTAAGAGACTTAGCTATCTTAGAAAAGTTCTCAATGAACCTACGGTAATATCCAGCCAATCCTAAGAATGAACAAACCTCAGTCGAAGTTCTAGGGGCTTTCCAATTCTTAACAACTTCAATCTTACTAGGGTCTACATGAATCCTATTACCATTTATCACATGCCCAATAAACTGCACTTCTCTTAGCCAGAATTCACACTTAGAAAACTTAGCATACAGTTTATCCTTTTTGAGCAGTCCCAAGACTAACCTTAAGTGTTCTACATGCTCTTTTTGAGTCTTAGAGTAGATTAAGATATCGTCTATAAACACTATTACAAACTTATCAAGATAAGGCCTACAAACTCTATTCATCAAATCCATAAATACCGCTGGTGCGTTAGTCAGACCAAAGGGCATTACAGTGAACTCGAAATGTCCATAACAAGTTCTAAACGCAGTCTTTGGAATGTCATCCTCATGCACTCTTAGCTGATGATATCCAGAACTAAGATCTATCTTCGAGAAAAAACTACGACCCTTGTAGTTGGTCAAATAGATCATCAATTCTAGGAAGTGGATAACGATTTTTAACAGTCAACTTGTTCAATTCTCTATAATCAATGCACATCCTAAAACAACCATCCTTTTTCTTAACGACAACACCGGGGCTCCCCAAGGCGAAGAACTTGGTCGAATGAAACCTTTGTCTTAGAGTTCCTTGAGTTGTCCCGGCAACTCTTCCAATTCAGAAGGTGCCAAACGATAAGGATACTTGGCTACCGGCGTTGCTCCAGGGATTAACTTAATCTGAAACTCAATTTCCCGAATAGGCGGTAATCCAGATAGATCATCCGGGAATACCTCAGGAAAATCTCTAACTACAACAATCTCTTCTTGTTTCTTATCATTAGCCTTAGCACTCATTAAAAGTCTCTCTTTATCTTCCAGTCTTTCTCCTAATACACTGAGCACCTTGCCATCCGCTAGTGGTATCCTCACTACCTTCTCATGACAAATTATTTCAGCCTTATAATTAGACAACCAGTCCATGCCTATAATCACATCAAAACTCCCATGTCCAAAAGGTATCAAATCGATGTCAAAGACATGACCCTCAATTTCTAGTTTGCAACCCTTAATAACCTTATCAATCCTCTACTAGCTGCCCCTAGCTATCTAAAATCTCATATCTGAAAACCAAAATCGCTGGTTTTCAAAGCCTAACAGAGGTATAAAAGTAGTGGAAACAAAACTATAGTCGGCACCAGAGTCAAATAAGGTAGTGGCAAAATGATTGTTCAAAAGTAAGCGTTCCCTCATAAGTTCGATCCCTTAGGCTAAAGCTTCCTCTCACCCAACATGAATCCCACCCTAGCCCTGTTCCCTTGGATTCCATTACCCTGACCCCCGATAATAGCAGCAACCTTATTAGGACGATTTTCTCTCTCCCGGTCCTTGTGCCCTATTCTACCTAGGACAAGCTGGCCTAACATGGTCGGTACTACCACATTCATAACATGCCCTAACAGTTGGGTTTCTAGCATTGACATGATTCATATTCCTCGGCACACCTCTACAATCCCTTGCCAAATAACCCGAGTGGTTACAGTTGAAGCATATGCGACACGGCCCTCCGGGTGCATGGTAGGAATTGCAGGTGGTACACTTGGGCTAAGTACCCGTATTCTCTCTTCCTACAGGGTTTGCGGTGGTGGAAAAAAAGCATTACCAGTCCTATTCTCTTATTATCACATCCTTCCATTCTTATCCTATCATTAGGTTCCCCCACACTTCCTCTCATCTCAAACCTTCTTAATTGCCCATTCCTACACCTCATCGGTGTAGTCGCACCAAAATTTGCACAGCCTTCTCATAGTCTTTGCTTTATTTGCTGCCACCATCCCTACGATCTGTGAAGCAAGGCCATATACATATACCTCTCAACTTCTTACTCTCTGGAGTACTATAAGGAACTAACCACAGCCAACACATGAAACCAATTATATAACGCAACATGGCAAGCCCAACATGCGTGATATCCACAACTCAGTTCCAACTTTAAGTCTTCATGACTAGGACAAAACTCTTCCTATCATCATAAACTTAAGTCAATCCATGACATACTAACAGCAACTTCCCGACTTAGCGGCTGATATGAGATTCACCCGAGTTAAAGCCTTACCCACAAATGAACCAGCAGTGTATTTCACTTTTTGGTCAATACTACAACCACTCATATCATGCACAGACTCCATTTTCTCAATCCAACGAGTAAGAACTACAACACCTCCCTTACCATCATATTCCTTAGGGTTACAAGCTAAGAACTCCTTATATGAACAACCTACCCGGTTGCCATTTACTATCACATTCCCAACGTTCTCCTGAACGTTCTCATTAACCACATTACCATTCTGATTTCCAACATTTCCTTGGTTACTAACCTGAGCCAACATGGCGGGTAAGAGGTTCTGCAATTGTTGGGCAATGATCGTTGAGAAGTCGGGTGCTCCCCCATTGGCTCCCTCTACATTCCCATTGACTCCCTCTACACCCCCATTAGCTCCCATACCTTGGTCATTTCCTTGACCATTCAAATCATCAACACGCTCATCATTACCTTCCCTAGGTCTTCTACCCCTTCCACCTCTACCAACCCGTACACCTGTTCCCCCTCCTAGTGTTTTGGCATCAGGTCGGCCAGCACTTCGGGTTCTCATCCTTGGTGGCATTATCTATACGAGGGAGAACATGGGCAACGTTGGGCAGGCAGGAAGACTTACATATATATAGAATATCTTACTATATATATACAAATATACACATAATACCATCTTACGGTGTCAACATTGATTTGTGTGAACAACATCATTGAGTATGAGTGAGTTGTAATACACTTATAACTACGTTGGCCACCGTACTTATATTCGCATCCTTTCTCAGTCATATTCAATATTGAGCTTACACATTTCAATGACTGGCATAAATAAAGCACTAAACTGCGATCACACAAAAGCACACAAAAGTGGAACACCGCACACACAGATCCTATACGCAACTAAACGACGGATCTTAGGTTATAGTCTAGGCCAATTCACCTAGTTCTCTATAACCTTAGCTCTGATTACCAATCTGTCACACCCCGATAAAGGCAGAAACTCGGGAATGCAACATCATGATCAATCATAACACAAGGTACAAAATAGAGAAAACTACATTGCATAAAATCCAAGTGCTATGAAGACCATCAACCTCGAACAACTCGAGTAATGTCCCAAATCGCAACTAAAATCCACAATCTCTTATAATTATTCAAATGCCCACACAGGGGTCCAAAATCCAAACTTAATCCAAAACATCCCAATACTAAAATCAAAACAACAAGCAAGCAAGACTTCACATCAAATTCCACTCGGGATACTTCTAAGTCTGCTATCACAATCACCAAACTATTCTGCTTTGACTTCACCTGAAAATGATACTTGAAAACGTCAATAATAATGTTGGTGAGCTCGTAGGTTTGACCTTAAATCCAAAAGTTGGGCCAATATTTCAACAGTGGACAATAGTGCTATATGACAGTGAATATATGCAAACAATTCAAGACATAGCATCCTACGCTAGTCAATCACCATATGTCACTTACGCACATAAAGGGCCTACCAGCTGGAGCACTAATATTAAGGCAGGACCTCACACAAACTTGGGTAGGCGTACCCATCCGCTCCAATAATCACACAAATACTGGGTAGGCGTACCCATCTGATCCAATAATCTCATAACACTGAGTAGGCGTACCCATCCGATCCAATAATCATGCATAATATTCACATAACAGTCATAAGCACATATCTTGTCCCAAAAACAAAACCACATTTCGCACAATTCAATTCAAAACATTTCTAACCACATTTGAGTATCATTTTCTCCCAACGGAAAAACAGTAAAAAGTGGGGCTACGAGCTCACCTTAAGGAAGTCTTTAGCAACCAAATCTCAACCACACAAGCAAATGCAACGACGCCCGCACACGACCTAGTCTAGTTAATGTCCCAATTTAATCATCTAATTCCAAAACAATCTTTACGTTTGATGCATAGAGTTTAGACGCGTTGTACAATTACCCAAAACAATTTAGTGGTGTGATGATTGACGACATATTTCTACAATCATATAAATCTCATTCCCCGATAATACATACTTATACTATTTAGAGAAAATAGATAAGTAATATAAATAAATATTTATAATTAATAATTATAAATATATTTCGACAAGTCCATTCGGTAAACCTTAATCACCTCAAAATAATCATAATATGGTTAAAAATGAAACGTTTACTCATAATAAACACATTAGAGAAGTTTCCATTAACCTAGAGTATTTACACGACATATTTTCACTTTAAACCCTTTTAAAACTCATTTGGACATTAACGGACGTGTCGGACTTGTTTTTTGGCATTTCTCAAAATTCACGGGTCAAACCACCCAGAATACAAATAACACAATAATACCTTCTAAAAGGGATTATTAATCATAATAAATCATAATTCATCATAATTCTCACAAAAATACCACAATTCTTATAAAAATGACCACCGTCAACATGGTATAAAATCTGAATAAACTGACAAAAGTCAAATAGTCAAAGGACTATAAATAAAATATTCAGAACACAAAAAGGGCAAAGGTTACTATTTGTTTTCCAAAAGTTACACACTTAAAACCTTAAAAATGAGTTTGTATATATAGGAAAACGGGCGCGACAGCGTCGCGTTATAATCCTGATGTCGTCGCCCCATCGAATCTTCTAGGGCTTCTTTAAGTCAGTTGGATCCTGACGCCGTCATTAAAATCCTGACACTGTCCTTTGTACGTCTTGACGCTGTCACATGTAATTGTGACGCCGTCTCCAGTCATTGTACGCATTTTCTTCATCAGATTTGGTGTAGAGTCGTAATCTTGTCCGTTTCTTCTCAAAATGAGCCCAATTCATGTGTGTTTCCTCCAAAAGCCATCCAAGTGCTAAAAACATAAAAAGGAACGATTAAGTACATAATTTAGGCATATTTGCATGATTTAGGGGGTTAAATGACCTCGAAAAAGTGTATAAAATGACACCTCATCATAATACTTTATGTTAATTTTGTGTTTTCAGTACCTAGCATGTTACCAAAACTAATGGCCCATACAGGTTATAAATGAGATGTATTAAGTGGATCATTTGGAAGTTCATTATATGTTAAACATGTAACCAATTTATGTTTAGATAGTTAAAAAACAAAAGAAGAAGAGCATTTCAAATAAAAACTTTATTAAATCAGCATGGGCACCCATCAAATCATGATTTATGATAAGGCATCTTGTATCGCATATGTATCTGGTAAGAATGTTACAGACTGCATCATGATAGGATTAGTTGATAAAAATAGTTAGTTAAACATACTGTTTAGTCCATTGATTTGGCCACTTCATGAAGTACAAACTTCTGAATCTTACCAATGGAGGTTTTCGATAAATCTTCCTTAAAAACAACTGGTTTCGGTACCATATATCCGAGCATCTTACCTTGATAATACTCCATAACCTCTTTCTCAGTCTCCTTTTCAACCATCTATCCCTTGAAACTCACAAATGCATACGATGTTTCTCTTATAACCTCTATCTTAGTCGCATTTCTAATCATTTCTGCCTTCAAACTTACAAACGAACACGTGATATATTGCGACCCACACATGTAAAGGCTGTAAATATATAGTTTTTTAGGATTTTCTGATAGTTTATATGAATCAGCCTTTATGGAACCTAACCATAAACCTAGAAACAATGCCTGCAAATAAAAATACAGATCGTTATAAACAAATCAAATAATGATCAAACAAAGCACAGACCAATACCAAAATAACCAAATCAAGCACAATAGACAAATTAAAGCAAATAACATGATTAGAAACCATTGACTTCTACCTTGGTTACTAAATCTACAACATCTGAAGCAACAACCACACAAAGTTTTTCTTTTAAAAGTAAAATCACACACCGTAGCTGGTATAGTGGGCATGATACTCGTTATCCAAAAAGTATCATTTGACACTTGAATTATCAGATAAAAAAATGCAGTATCAGTTATCTAGACATTCTGAACTGATTATTATGACTTCATAATAAATACTTCGTTTACCAACCTAACGTTCCACGGCCTCCATCATCTTCCACTTCCAGACCAGTGAAATTCTCAGTATATGTTTGCCAAAAATCACTTGTCAATCAAAGACTCCATCTTTAAAAGTACATAAAATTTTCTAAAAAAATGACGCTAATAAAAGGTATGCATATAACGCAATATATCCCATAATGATGACGTGAATGCATGACAACACACGATAACACCAAACATGTCATCGTCCTTCCAAGCTTTTCATCCATGGCCTGCTCAATAACTTGTAAATATGCAGAAAAATACAATCTAAATTAAAAATATATATTGTAGTATCAGATTTTCAGCTAAGTACAGTCTAGTTGAAGATAAAAAAAATGTTCCAGACATTTAACAATTTCACATACCTGACGCCGCCACCATTTTTTCAAGTGTAAAATGTGTAAAGGCATGAGCGTCAAATCTAAGAACGTGCATAAACTGAAAACCCATAACTCATCAGAAACTTTTAAAAGATAATTTGCACATTTTAAACTTACAAAAAAAGAATAACTCACCTCATGTATGAGTGTGGCCGAAAGTAACACTTCTTGTTCTGTTGTCAAGTGACGGGGGACACATCCACATGCCCTTTAAATACACAAATGCCATAAGACGACTACACTTTCATCATCCGAACCATTCAGAAGGAGAGAAATATAACAATATGTCAAATGTACCAGCAAATGCACGACCCCATTGATCACATTTACATGCTACTGTCACTTTAGTGGCGTATCTCTGAGCTCCAACATTGTTCAGCGTATCCGTGAGCATCTTATGTTACCTTTTTCTCTTGCTCTTACAGTATTAAAACCTTTAGAATAGTAAAAATGTGATTCACATGTTAGGTTTTTGCAATAAAAAAATAGACCAATGTTATAACATGAAGAGTATTAAAGAGAAGCTCGAAACGAAAGCGCAATTTTAGGCCATTTGCAACATAATCACTTTACCATACATAATGGAGTATCCAACTTTTTTCAACAATGTTAACAGCAAATTGTATATGATAAATCGTCTTCTACAATTACATTTTACAACATTTATAACATTCGCAATTAAGTACGCAAAATGTAAGCAATTTTTAGCCATACGGTTGTAGCAGTGTTTTAGGTAATATAAAATTCACTTGTATAGCTGATTTTATTGTTGACTAAAAGGGTGTATAAGATCGCGTGTCAAAGGAGATTACCTGATAATTGGGTTTGTAGAGCACAAATAATCATAGAACAATGTTTGACAAACCATGAAAAGTGATCATATGTGTTTCCTTATAACAAAAATTAGCCATCGCATTCTGAGATCGATTATCTGATTATTTCACATTCCATTTTCAAGCCAAATAAGTTTAGCTATATCCAAATACTCAAAAGTTGGTATCACCTTATATAATGCTATAATTTTCATTGCGATAGGGAAGACTTATAAGTTGTGATATATTGACTGCTATACAAATTCCTTTGTAAATGTGTTAAATATGGACAAGGTTCGCGCAATTTTGACTGCGATTTTGTATAAGTCTCGCTCGCTAATAGCCTTTAATAAAACTTTTACCCTCCAATTTCTGCAGAGATCCTAGGGACGTCTCTGGGGATGGGGTACTTTACAATCACGCAACATGCTTTTCCAAAACTACGCTTCCTACTTTATTTTCTTTCCTACTTGTTCGCTAAACGATCTTTTACGATAGTTTGTATTGCAAACGTAATAATCAAATAGTCACTACCAAAACGCAACCACGAACATGATCTTTTACGATAGTTTTCGTAGTGACTATTTGGTTTTGTATATCAACAAAATGGAGGAAGAAAACTTAAAAAGAAGACAAAGAAACATACCTTTCTCCTCCATCTTCGGGATATGTTGCTTTCAGCTTCTTCCTCCATCATGTTGGCATACAAAACCCCTAAATTTTAAGAAAGCCCTAATATCAAAATTAAACAAAACTAACAACAATAAATTCAAATTCCACATACCATAAACAACTAAAATCATTGCATACATAAATTATTCAGATTATCCTGTCATCCAAAAAATATTAACTTGTTTAACACAATTTGATCAATTGATTTTCAGAATAAGGAGTTTAGGGTTTGCATACTTACAAAATCCAGTACGACAGAATTGCTGACATACAATCTCAAATCTTGTGTTAGCAATAAACATTTTATTCATCTTGACATGTCATGCAAAACTGATAGTTTTGTTAGTGGAGATTCAGGGATCATTTATGGAGTCGGTGTAGAGTTTGTGTGGATGAATATGGAAGAATGGAGGATTGGGGAAGAATGGAGGATCGTTATAACATCGTTTTGCACCTTACCTGGTCTAGACACCATGGGCTACTGGTAGCACAAAACCAAATCCGCCCTATTTTGTCGCCTTGTGTGATGACTTTTAGTATATATTTTAATTATTTACCGAAAGATATTTCACTTTCAGGGCAGGGTAAATTATTTTCTTATTTTGGGCCAATCTAAAAGACTTCAATTTTATGATATGGGCCTTAGGGATAAATTTCAAAGTTACTTATGAAAAAGTTTTTAGGTGAACTCATTTGACCCTAATCACATTATGCAACAGCAGGTGAGGACCTACTTTTTCAAATCCACATTTTGATTACCTTAAAAAGCAAATAAGTGATTTTCAAAACTTGGTTGCCATACACTAAAATATGCTTATTTGCATTTTCTAAACGTGATGATCAGTTGATCACATAGAACAAGCACTCTAAACACCCCATGAGTTTTAAGAAACAGACTTCATAAAAAGGATTTCAAATCTAACTTCATTAACAACAAAAAAAAAAACTTGATTCATAAAAAGTATAGTAAAAGCCATTTTTTGCTTAACTCGGCCAAATGCTACATTTCTTAGTTTTTGATTAAAAAATAAAGAGAATCGAAAAGGAGAAAAAAAGGAAAAGAAGAATGCAAAATTTTGGTGTTCCTAAAAATAAAAAAAAGGATGAGGTTTTTTTTTCTCGGCGACTTAGGAAGGGCGAGTTTTTTTGACTCAGATGTACGTAGGCTCATCGGGTTGATCTCGAGACCGTTTTCGACCCTTCTCTGACTACTCCAAATATACACATATTGCGAAGTTTGAACACTTAACCTTTTGTATGAAATCAAAACACCTTACCTCTTGTACGCGACCTCTTGTCTACTTATACTAAAAAAAGAACCCTTCTTATTATTGTAACCTCCTCAAAACTTGCCACATTAGGGTTAATAGTAAGCGACTGTTACCTCCTCCTACCCCCTCATACCCTTGACTTCTTAGTCTATGTAACTCATTCTCACACACAATAAAGCATGCTTTTACTGAAATACATAGATATTTACCTATACTACAAAAAGAACCCTTCTTATTACTGTAACCTCCTCAAAACTTGCCACGTTCCTCCTACCTTTTACTTCTTAGTCCCTGTAACTCATTCTCACACACAATAAAGCATGCTTTTTCTTTTTTTTTCTACACGCTCTCAAAGTCTCCATCCTTCACCCTCAAATTATAAATAGGTTGTGGAAAATTTATTCATGAAATACACAGAAAAATTTCAAGCCATAGATATTTAACTTTCATGGCCTATATAAATTCAGTTTCATACTATATTTTTTTACCAATGTTTTTTTCTTCTTTTCAAGTAGAATTTACGTCTCATAAGTTTGGTTTTGTACACATCTTATGGATCATTTGTTTCACACAGGGACACATTGAAGAAGATATCAAGTTATGTGTGGTTGCGCCACCAAATTGCCTTCCTACCTTCGAAGTGTAGCCAGCCAATTGCCTAGCCTACCTTCGAAGTGTAGTAAAATTTTAGGTTTTACTTTCTTTCTTGCGACTAATTATTACATTATACAGACATGTATTTACGAGTAAAAAACGACGGATAAATACGGACTACACGATCTTATCTTGTGATGTTATTGGAAACTGTTAGTTATTGGTTATAGATGGTTTGTTAAATGCTTTTACAATAATTGGTTTTTTTTAATTGGGTGTATACAACAATGTTTATGTTTCTTTTAACGGATTCGTTTGGGGTTCAGGACTTAGGCGCGACATGCCAGAGGAGGCTGGACATGGAGGAAGATGGTGGCGACATCAATACGTGCTAACATATCTTTATAATGTTGTATGTGATTCATGGAGCTACTTATAGAAAGGCCATTACTCATTAGCAGCCTATTGTCATCATGAGTAACACAAATGGTGAGTAAAACACAAAGATGGTTGTTTGACCGATGTTAGTCATCATGAGTAACAAGGAAAATGTCATGTACGTGCATGTTTCGTATGGTGAGGTTTTTGAAATAATTTGTTCCATCATATTAACATAAATTTGTGGTCAAATGTGATTATAATTTTATATTTGCAAATTTGTTTTAGAAGATTATGTGTTAGTAGGATGAAAGTATGAAGCATTTCCATCATGTTTTGTTTTACTAATTTGCGTAATAAATTTTTATTAAAATCATTTGCGATAAGGTGGTCTTTTTTCCCCATTTTATAAATGGAATGTGATTGAAAAACAAAGGTGGTTGAGTGTCCTTGATTAGGCTATGTGCATCACGATTGATTCTTTTTAAAGAGCAAAACTAATATATGATGCAATTGTTGGGATTTAAATACCTAGGTAACCAGTTTAGCCACGAGTGCGCAGCGGATAGGACCTAGTAATAGCATATGGTTAACACAAATAAAAGGTAAAAGAAACGCGTACCTTTTGTCAATATGATCAAGAAAACGAAACAAGCAACTAAAATAATTGCCTCTACGGTTGCTCACACAGTCACGTCAACCGAACACGTTAAGCTATGCTAGGCTTAACTTCACTAACTAACAACCTTTGTTTTATATCCCGATTACCACGCAAACCCTTGACTTGTAACCGAATAATCCAAGAACCGAATTAAGGTTTATAAACCCTAACCGAATAACCCTTGTACCCGAATAACAATAAAAACCCGAATAACCTTTTGGGGCTTATTCTCTTCGAACAGGAACAAAACAACAACTTTGTATTCAATCTTGTGTGTCGAGCTAGGAGAGAAACAAGAGTGAATACTTAAACCTTTTATTGTTTAATCAAATTCGGTTATTAAATATGTAAACCGAAAATCAATAAACCCTCTTGATGATGTTTGTGGAATTCGGTTGATCAAGAAACAAAAATACCGAGCAAAAGAAAAAGAGTGAAGAATGTGTATATGTTGTGTCGAATGAGCTATGGGATGAGGGGTATATATAACCCTTTATCCCTAGCCAAAACCAACTAGGAAATCAAGTCCTAGTCCCATTACAACACCTCTTTTCCCTTGTTTCTTTTATTCTTTAACCGAACAAACACCCTTATTCGAACTTAACAAGGAAGCCGGCCACTTTGGTTTAACCCTTAGAGTTCGAGTGTTGTTCATTTACGGTCCTTATTATTAACGTGAAGTATAAAAACGTATTCTCCGTGTATTAACGTGTGTGCCCCCAATAGGCTCACATATATTCGTAACGTATTCGTGTTCTTCGACTGCCATAATCCAACAGCTCCCACTTGGGAGTCGGAGTAGCACATAACACTCATACCTATAATTGGCAAAGTCTAGCAACCCACACAATTATTTTTTCATTATGAAAAATTATGAGATAAGAGTTTCAAAAACAATCTCAGCTATTAATGGTTATAAATTTCTTGCTTTATAATCATCCTTTTGTTACAGATACCGTTAAACCATGGATATGGATCCTAAGTCATTCCATATAGTTTAACATTATGTTTCTCGTTATAGAAATAATTCAGATATACCAAATGTAATCAAGAATCATCTTGCATTACCCTTTGGGAACGGCCATTCATTTATCTGATTAAATCTGGAGAGGGCCCAATGGTATCTTTCTGCACATATCAAGTGGAGGAACAAATCCTTTATTGACTACAAGTGTTGTGGATGCTGCTTCACATACACTCCGAAAAATAGCTTTTATAACTACCTTGTTTCAGGACAGCGTTTGGCTATAATCACAAAGTGATATCCACACATACAGAACTTGCTTGCATCTCAAGTCTAAGGACAATTTTTAAACCATTTTCGACATTTTACTCATGACATGGATCCAAAAGTAAATGATCGAAGGTTGGGGTATCCAATATGCATCCCTTGTGAATACATATGAGTTTGGCGGGAACAATCCATATATTCACGGAATATAACCAACACTCACATTTGCCTTACATAACAATATTCCCATATTGTTAACCGACAATGGACATATTTAGAATGATAAATCATTCATGGATTAAACATGCAAATATGGAATAACAGTTGTTATATGAATGAAAACCAAATCCTAAGTATCTATATTCATCAAAAAATAAAACTGTCTTACAATTCCAAAATTATCCAAATACTAATCAAAACACAGAGTTACATGAAACTACTAGCTAGCAACATTCCGATATTCCTAGTTAATTCAGAATACTTAGGAAATGCTAAGGCCTTTGTAAAAGGGTCAGCTAAATTATCATCTGTGTCAACATTTTCTATCTTTACATCACCCAATTTAATGGTCTCGCGAAGATAGTGAACTTTTGCGCGAAAATGTCTTGCACCTTTAGTGATTCCATCATCTTTTGCTATTGCTATGGTTCCAGTATTATCACAATACATACTTATGGGTTCTTCAATTGTGGGAACAATACCAAGCCCAGAAATGAATTTACGAATCCACGCAGCCTCCTTCGATGCATCAAAAGCAGCGATGTATTCAGCATTTGTAGATGAGGTTGAAAAAATACTTTGTTTTGTACTTTTACAGTTAACAGCACCTCCATTTAGAACAAACACATATCCCGTCTGCGACCTTAGATCGTCAGCATCCGTCAGATATCCAACATTAGTGTAGCAAGAAACTCTGAGCTCTCGTTCCATATTACCTCCATATACCAGAAACATATCCTTAGTATTGCGAAGATACTTAAGAATATTTTTAACAGCAGTCCAGTGTTCTTCACCCGGATTCTGTTGAAATCGGCTTGTCATGTTTTGTGCAAACGCAACATCAGGACGAGTACATCTCACAGCATACATAATAGATCCTATAGCCGAAGCGTAGGGAATATTCTGCATGCGCTGTTTCTCAGCAGGCGTTGAAGCACCTTGTGACTTACTCAATTTAAGCTTTTCTTGCATTGGGATCGTTCCACGTTTGGAATTTTCCATATAAAATCTTTTCAAGATTTTCTCAATGTAAGCACTTTGATTTAAACCAATTAACCGCTTTGACCTATCACGGTAGATCTTGATTCCAAGAATATATGCAGCATCCCCTAAATCTTTCATAGCAAAACTTCTTCCAAGATAGGATTTTACATCTTGTAACATTGGAATGTTGTTTCCCATGAGTAATATGTCATCGACATATAGAATTAGGATAGCGACATAACTCCCACTAGCTTTCAGGTATACACATGGCTCATCAGGATTTTGAGTGAAACCGAATTTCTTGATTTCATCATCAAATCGCTTATTCCATTGCCTTGATGCTTGCTTAAGTCCATAAATGGAACGCTTAAGTTTGCATACATGGTTAGGATATTTTGGATTCACAAAACCCTCAGGTTGCTCCATATAGACTTCTTCGGAAAGATGTCCATTGAGGAAGGCGGTTTTGACATCCATTTGCCATATCTCATAGTCATAGTACGCGGCTATAGCTATGAGAATCCTTATAGCTCTAATGTCTGCAACAGGAGAAAAGGTTTCTTCATAATCAACCCCGTAGGTTTGAGTGAAGCCCTTTGCTACAAGACGAGCTTTAAAGATGTATACTGCACCATCCATGTCAGTCTTTTTCTTGAAAAGCCACTTGCTACCAACGGTTCTAGCATTGGGAGGAAGCTCAACTAAGACCCATACATCATTGTCTTTCATGGATTGCATTTCCACATTCATCGCATCAAGCCATTTCTTGGATTCAGGATCCAGCAATGCAGCTCTATAGTTAGCGGGTTCACCGAGATCCCCTAACTCATGTTCCTCAGTATCGATGTACAAACACAATCGATCTGTGGGACGGCGTGTCCTTGTGGACCTACGAATGGGATTGATATCACTTTGAGGTTCATCAATTTCTTGATCATCCTCTTCATGATTTAAGCTAGTGTCTACAGAAGGATTTGTATCTTCTTCTTGAATTTCTTCAAGATCTTCCACACTCCCACTTGCTTTCAGATCCAAGAGCTTAGACTCAAAGAACTCAGCATTCCGAGCAACAAACACTTTATTCTCAGATGGGCTGTAGAAAGAATATCCCATTGTTTCCTTTGGGTATCCTACGAAGATACACTTATAAGATCTAGGGTCAAGTTTGTCAGGTTTGGTAAGAGTATCATGCTTAACAAATGCCTCACAACCCCAGACTCTTAAGTAAGACAGCTTAGGGGCTTGCCCATGCCATATCTCGTATGGTGTCTTATCAACCTTCTTAGATGGAACCATGTTGAGAATGCGTGCAGCAGTCTCAAGGGCATAATCCCAAAAGGACTTTGGTAGAGTAGTTTGACTCATCATTGATCGAACCATGTCTAGCAGTGTTCGATTTCTCCTCTTTGACACTCCATTATTTTGCGTGTAGGGAGGAGTGCGATGGGCAATAATCCCATGCTCCTTTAGATGATCCAAAAACTCTTGACTCATATATTCACCTCCACGATCAGAACGTAGTGACTTAATGGTCTTCCCGAGTTGGTTTTCTACTTCTTTTTGAAATACCTTAAAGGTTTCAAACACTTCATGTTTATGTTTCAGCAAGTAAACATAACCATAACGACTGAAATCGTCAGTGAAAGTGACGAAGTAGCTAGCTCCTTGTCTTGACACTATTCTAAATGGGCCACATACATCGGTGTGTATCAGTCCAAGTAGATCTTTAGCCCTTTCCACCTGATGTGAATAGGGTTTTCTAGCCATCTTACCAGACAAGCATGAAACACATTTTCCTAATGACTCAATGTCAATAGAATTGAGAAGTCCATCATGTTGCAACTTTTCAATGCGTTTCTTGCTAATGTGTCCAAGACGACAGTGCCACAAGAGAGAAGAGTCTAAATTAATTTTGGCTCTTTTGTTAGTAATTGCATACATAGAACTATCGTTTGTATTAGAACAAGACATATCAATTTCAAAAATGCCATCCCGTGGAACAGCCATAAAATAAACTAGATTATCCTTTGAAACTGAAATAACATTGTTCTCATCAAAACGATTAATAAATCCATCGTCAAACAAACGCGAAACTGAAATAACACCTCTAGTGATAGAGGGAGCATAATGACAATTGTTCAAGACAATAACTAATCCACTAGGGAGCTCTAAATGATAAGTTCCAATTGCTTCAACGGCTGCACGATGACCATCGCCCACGTACAGACTTAAAGCTCCTGGTTTCAGCTTCCTACTTCCCCGTAGACCCTGAGTAGTAATACAAATATGAGTACCACAACCAGTGTCATAAATCCAAGATTTACTAGGGAAAGAGTAGAGTTCTATGGTGAAAATACCTGAAGCGCTAGCTCCCTGAGATAGCTTCTTCTTTTTCATCAACTCGGTGAGATACACGGGACAGTTCCTTCTCCAGTGCCCAATTTCACCACATTCGTGGCAAATGGCGTCCTTTGCTGGGTTATCCTTCTTAGGTGGTGGAGGAGTCTTAGGTTTAGGAGCAAATGGAACATTGTTATGAGCATAGCCCATCTTGTTCTTTCCTTTACCTTTACCCCCTCTACCAGCTTTGTGCGGTTTATTCTTTTGGTTTTTCTGAACCCTTCCTGCTCGTATTGCATGAAGTGCAGGATTAGCATCTTTCTTTGGCAGCGATTCTTCATGCAGCTTAAGCATGGCATGTAGTTCATTCACGGTCTTCCCCATGCCGTGCATATTGAAATTCTGCACGAAGCTGGTAAAATCCTTATTGAGAGAGACTAAGATAAGACTCACTGCAAGGTTTTGACCAACTGGTTGACCGAGTCGCTCCAAGTTGTCAATGTAGCCCTTCATCTTTAGAACGTGGGAGCTAACAGATTGACCTTCCTCCTGCTTGCAAGTGTGAAATTCTCTCACAGTCTGCAGAAGTTCCTGTTCAGCTTGTTTGGAAAACATAGCTTTTAGTTCCTGGAGCATGTCATAAGCACCAAGATGAGCTAGATTTCGTTGGATATCTAGGTCCATGGTTAACAGCATGAGCACAGCAACTTCCTTTTGGCCTTTAACCCATGCAGCATGAGCTGCAAGGTCCTCAGGAGGAATTTGCTGTCCAGGTGGTGCAACTGGTGCAACAGGAATAGGATGCTCAAGGTAATATTCCTTGTCTTCAGTTGAAAGTACCAAACGTAGTTGTCTGTACCAATCAATGAAGTTGGGTCCAGTGAGTTTTTGTTTCTCGAAGAAACTCCTGAATACCGAATTGTTTCCGACTGAGGTAGTCATCTACAATAAAAGTTCAAACAATTAGTATTTTCGATAATTAAATTCTTAATAGAATTAACTACCCAATTAATTTACTAATTAAGACTAAGATCCAACTTGCAGTCCCACTTATTACCCAAGGTCTGACCAGGATGTAAACAAGTGGGGCAAGAGGTAAGCGTCGAGCGTTAATTGCAATTTAATGCAACTCTTAGATTTATGATACTAGTCAAAACATTAGTCAGCATGTAATAATGTTAAGAACATGTTTAGTATCATCTTATGCCTCGGGTCCAAGGTCTAACAAAGAGACTCGAATTAAGTCGATCAAACGAGAACGTGTGAAAATTGTCAAAGGTCTGACCAGTAGGCGAAATTCACCATGGGTTGGTAGGGGTCTAGGGTTTGACAAAGAGACTCAAACCAAGTGCACGTGTTCTACGATTGGATGGCATAGACTTAAAATTTTCTAGGGGTATTCACATAAATGTGTCAAATCGTGTACAAAGAAGCATGTAAACAACTTTGTAACACTAATTTAAAAACTTTTAATAATGACACTGTAGTGACATGCCATGGTTCACGGTAACTCCAATCGAACTCGCAAAGAAGCGGAGAAAAAGGTCAGCGCGAAGCGTATTAAAAACCTTATTTCTTTAGGGAATTACGTAAAAACAACCCGCCTTAAACTTCTCTTGTAGTCTGTTCTAGTGGATGAGCCGTACTTCCCATGAGTCCATAGCGTCCAGTTTTTAATTCATGAAAAACAAGTTTCAGTAGTTTAGTCTTATTAATTTTCACAAAAACAGTTTTCCACGAAACAAATGGTTGGTCACTTTGAGCATACATTAGGCGTGTAAAATTAATGGACTATTTTAACATCATCTTTTAGTCATATGGCATATTTAATTCGGCGTGTAAACAATTTAGACATTAAATAATCATGCATACTAAGATTCATAATTAAAAGATGACATTAAGCATACAAGTAACATGTAAAATCCGAGTTCTCTCGCGAGTCTTCCCCAAATGGAGAACCATAAGACCCTCACTAGGTTTTCAGCTTAGTACCTAGATCGCCACATGCATCACTTAAAGTGATTGCGTGGGTCTTATAGCCGGAATAGTAAAAATTAAAAGGGGAGCATGCAATATTAACTAGTTTAATTTCATTCCCTTTTTAATCCTATATTAACAATTAACAGTTTTCAAGATCAATGTCTACTTATTTTATTTATCTTATGGCAAGAATCTAAATATTGTTGTCATATTTTTCTAGTAAAACATAAATAAAATATCAAACGCAGCAGATCATAGCTTATGTTTCAATAATAGGCATATAGACAAGGCATATAATTAAAACATAAAGTGTATACCATAAAGCTAATACGATGTGGCTCGTGATGCCACTGTTGGGATTTTAACATCTAGGTAACCAATTAGCTTACGAGTACGCAGCGGATTGGATCTAGTAATAGCATATGGTTAACACTAAAACAAGAAGTAAAAGAAACGCATACCTCTTTGATAATTGATCAAGAAAACGAAACAAGCAATTAAAGTAAATTGCCTCTACGGTTGCTCACAGAGTCACGTCAACCGAACACGTAAGCTTGCTAGGCTTAACTCCACTAACTAACAACCTTTGTATTATAATCGAATACCACACAAAACCCTTGACTTGTAATCGGAAAAACTTAGTACCGAATTAGGGTTTACGAAACCCTAATCAACCGAAAATCAGACCAAATTCAAACAACCCGAAAACCCTAGTTGGGGTTTTTTTAACTTCGAACAGGAAAACTACAACACATCGTGTGCTATTCTTGAACGTCGCAAGAGATAGTTATAACCAAAACCTTAAAGGTTTTAAGGAATAAACGGTTATGAACAAGGAGACCGAAACCCTCGACAACCTAGAGAAGCCATGCGATTTCCAGAAATAAAAGGCAAGGAAAAACCGAATATCAATTAGTTATAAAGGTTTTTTAGTATCTTGAATTTAACAAATGTGGCGTCATGTATGTATTTATAGGCACATGCATGACCCAATTCTTGTCCATCAATGAAGCCTACAATCCTTAATCCCTGCTCCAATGTTCACCGAATGATTATCTATGTAGCATATCAGGAGTTTTGACCAACCAGTGGCACCCTTGTGATTTAGATTATTTTCGTTTTAGTCCCTCGGTATATATCGTGAAGAATAAAACGTATTCTCCGTGTATTAACGTGTGTGCCCCCAATAGGCTCACATATTCGTAATGTATTCGTGCTAGTTCGACTACCATAATCTAACACAAATTAGTGTCTACAGTTCATGTGTGGGGTTTTAAGTCTTCTACTGATTATAATGAATGTTTATATTGTTGTTTTAAGCAGTTGATTAGGGGTTAAAGTATTCGTTTTGATTATGGTTTTATGTATTAAGATAAAATATTTTCATTTTATCTCAGGCTTTTGTTGGTTCCTTTCGTATCACTCCTTAACAAGTTTATCAGCCACTCTTATCAAATGGGAGTACACGGCATTCTTGGTATAGTATGTGTCAGACATTACACCAATTATCTATTAGAGGATACAACAGCCCAAGCCCGAATGCATGTGGGTTGAGTCATTAGGGTTTCTAATATGTTCAATGTTGCACTATATATGCATATCAATAATCAATAATACAATACCTCTTACGGGGTTTATCAATCTAACATTAACATCTGTTTCATTAGTGGTTGGAGAGCTTTCCAAATGAAAAACTGTACAATTTTGGAATGTTATCTTGACATTGGGGGAAGGCTTGACTCTTAAACTCATCAATGACTATATATAGCACATCTCACTTCCTTTTTTTCATCTAAGAACATCCACGATTTAAAGACTTTTTGCATTTAATGCATTTATTGCTTTTCATATCAATGTACAAAGACTTTAAGGAAAGAGTTGTAATATATCAAATCATTCTCAAAAGCTATTGAAAAAGCTTTCACTCCAATGCTAAAAAACCATCTCAAAACACTTATTAGAATAGTAAAAAAGCTATTGATGTTTTTCCCATTGGAAATGCTCTAAAAGCTCTTTAATTCCTTTTTTTTGCCAAAGAGACTTGTAAAAGGAACCATTTTTGCCATTCTGAAATTTGTTGTAGGACAAATATATAACTTTTTTAATAGTTGAGGGGCAAAAAGAAAACTTCATTTCACCTTTCCCTTTTAAAATGATGATTTGTGTATTTGGTAAAGTAACCAGATCAGGGTGCCACTGAGATGATGATTGAAATCAGATCAATCACATCCGAAGAAGATCGAATAAGTTGGTTACCAGATTGCTTACTTGTTGAAATCATCTCTCGTTTACCTGAGACCAAATACGCCATAAGAACAGGTACACTTTCCAAAAGATGGCAACATCTTTGGAATCAAGTTCCTAATCTCATTATAAGAACAGGTGGTATTATTCGACCTTGGTATGATACCCCCCAGTTCTATTTGTCCGTCGAAAGAATCATAAGTCAACTGAACAACCTTAAATTATTCAAACTGTCTGCCTCTTACAACAATCAGACTGAATCACATGTCTATAGTTGTATTCGTAATGCTATTACCCGTAACGTTCAAGAACTTGATTTTTATATGAGTTATTATCCTTATGATGATGGCTACAGTGAGTTTGTTTTACCTGAGTTTTTCTTCTTCAGTTCAAGTTTTATTCATCTCAAATTGTGTCACTGTGTATTTGAACATGCCGTTGTCGTGAGGTGGGAAAACCTTAGGACTTTGCATATTGAAGATGCGGAAATAGACCATGACTCGATTAAAAATATTTTATCCGGAAGTCCTCTTTTGGAAACTTTGATGTTGGTCAATTGTTGTGGTTTTGAGCTACTTGATATTACTAACAAGAGTGTTAAGAACTTGGTGTTCTCTGGATATGATGCTATATATATGCATTCTGTCGAAATCAATGCTCCGCATATCTTGTCGCTAACAATCAAAGCTTATTTACCGTTAGAAAAGCTTTTGTTGCGTAAAGTGTCTTCGGTAATTAAAGCTGAGTTAGATTACTACAAAACGGTCTTAGATGATATAAGTGTGGATACGCTTGATGGAGTGAATGAAGAGATGCTTGAAGGACTTCTATTTAGCCTTGGCCATGCGAAGGAGGTCAGAATTGGTGAATTATGTTTAGAGGTACAACTTTCTTTTTACTTGGCAATTTGTGTCTTAGTGGCTGTTTGGATATGTGTTTTTCGGTGTGATTAATGTGACTGGTATGAACAGAAACAGTTTTTCATTGTGACTTGATAACAATCAATTCATAGAGGCATTGCCCCATTCTCATTTTCGTTATCTTTTCTTTCTCTTTGTTGGCAGACTCTCACTGATTTAAAAGCTAAAGGTTTCATATATCCATCGAACTTGAAGGTTCTTGGTGAGATTGATTCAAGTTGAAGCGGAGACTAGAAAGAACTATTACTTGATCATCGTCCTAAAGGTGATGAAGTTAGTGGATTGACGGCACTTTGGTTCTTGTTTAAATTTGTTACTCCATAGTGACTTTGGTTTTGCAGTCTCTAACAATGCTTGCGTTAACGTAAAAACTAGTTATTGGCACTCTATTAAGAATCATGGTCACAAGCTTATTAACTATTGGCGTGCTAAAGTTGTTCAGTTCTGTATCTTATCTTTCATTTTAAATTTTTGCTTAACAATCATGTTGACAATTGATCATGCTTATAATTATCCTTTATGATGCTGGTTTATCATATGTCATATGCTTGTGTGAACTTTGTTAGGCTTGATTATGGTCATGTACTTGAAATGAAAATACTCTCTGATGCTCGGTTGTGAGATCTTGGTTTTTAGTGGTTTTGTTCGTCTTCTGGTAAGAGATTACTTATTTACCGTTTTAGCCCACTATCCCTGGTGGAATGGTTGTGGTGTGCGGGTCACTTGAGAGGTTATTGTTGACTTTCTACTTTCAGGGTCAAAGTTAATGGCATTGAAATCTAACTTTTTTATAATTTGTAGCTCTACATTCTCGACACTTTTTTGCGTAAAAAATTATAGTGCTTATACTGTTTAAAGTGGTTACATTTTTTTATAAAAAGCGAATAAGTATTGACTAAGATGCAATGCAAAAAAACTAGTTAGTTTGATTCTTAAAAGTCAATGATAAAGTAAAGGAGTAATTGAGAAGTTATCTCTACGTCCTCTCTACCTACTATTATGGTAGTTTTGTCCATTCTATCATGTTCGTATACTAATCCTTACTGGTTGCTCCCCACATGCATGTCCATAGTTCTAAAACTTTGTCAGAGACGTTCTAGTGATTTCTTATTCTCAATTTCAGCCTTCTAGGGGTCTGGTTTATCATACACGGTCTGGTTACTTGAGTTAGGTAACTCGTTAATAGGTTAATATGAATTCGTTTGAATCATGCTTAGAGGTACAACTTTCATTTTACATGGAAATTTTGTGTCTTAGTGGTTGTTTGTATATATGTGTTGGATGTGATTAATGTGACTTGTATGAATAGAAACAATCTGTTCTTGAGGGGTATGATTGCAATTCCATTTTCATTTTGAATTGATACCAATCAGTTCATACAGGCATGAGGCATGGCACTGTTCTCATTTCATTATCTTTTCTTTTCTTTCTTTTTTTTGGCAGGCTCTAGCTGGTTTAAAAGCTAAAGGTTTCATATTTCCATCGAACTTGAAGGTTCTTGGTGAGATTGATTCAAGTTGTTGCGGAGACCGGAAAGAACTATTACTTGATCATGGTCCTAAAGGTGATGAAGTTAATTGATTGATAGCACTCGGAATTCATGTTTAGGCTAGACTTGGTTATTTTATTATTATTTTTTTTTTGAAATAATAATATTAAAATATCAAAACAACGTTTACAATAAGATGGCGGGCAAACGAGCAACAAGCTGCGCCGCAACCCCTTTTT
>BQNB010005461.1:30044-47665 GCA_026074375.1 Tanacetum coccineum | reverse complement strand
CTATACTACCTACGATCGGGTTCTCTGCCCGTTAGTGCGTGGTTAGGTAGATCGAGTTTTATAAATTTAAAACTTGGTAAAAAGTATATTTTAAAATAAAATACTCATCAATATAGTTATAGAGGGAGATGTTTTTTATACATATTGGTCTTTTGTGTGAACAACAAACATTAAAGTAGGTGGGGACAAAGGTGCAATAGTGAAAGCCTGTGGATACTTTGTTGGGATGTTTATTTTGAAGGGAGGTTGTGGATAAAGAGGGGTGAGTCATGGCCTATTTAAGTGGTGGCCAGGAGCTTTGTTTTGCATTGCAATTTTAACTTTACCAATATGTAATGAGCTTCGTCGTAGTGTTAATTCGACGGATTAGGAGCCCCAGTTTATCTACTACTGCGAGAGAACCAAGCTTGATGACATCAGGTTGACAAGGCAGATTAACGCACTGTGCGATACTTTAACATATGTTATTGATGGAAGATGGAGCTTTGTTGGGGAATTGGACATGTTGGCCTATAAGTTTGTGCCAGGAAAGATGACGGATTTTATGAAAGAGATGCAGGACAAAGATATTCCAAATCTGATGAAGTTGCAGATACTTGGAAGGGAGTTTGAGTTGAGGGCTCATGAGAAGGATCTTTTCATTGAGAAGCTCAAGGGTAACATGATCTACTAAAGCTGTTGCTAGAGCCGTTTTTAGTGAGTATGTTGAGTGTCGCTTAAATAAAAGCGTGCTATGTGTGCGCGTGCAAGTCAAGTGTCTGTTTAATTATGTAGCATTATGTCCGTGTTTGTTTCATTGTTGTGCTCTCTTTTAATGGGTGGTGTTTGTATAATAGTTTAGTTAATGTAAGTGTGTTTCTCTTTGCATTTGTGTACAATGACTAATGTGTGTGTGCATTGTGATGTTGTAGTGTAAGTGTGTTGTAGTCTTTTATATGTTTTGTTGTGGGACTTTGCAACATTAATATCTAATTTTACCTAGTAGTATGATTAGTTTATTGTTTTATGGCATCATGGATAGCTAAGTAAGAACATTAAGCTGTACCTTTGTGCTTGCTGAGATGGTTATGGAGCTTTCAATCTCCCTTCTGTTTCTTTGGGTCAGTAGATTGCTAGTTGAAAAGGGCCCTCTTTGCTGATTTTCCTTGCGCTATCTTGGTTTCTCCCTTCATTTTTGTAGCGTCTGTGATGGTGCTATAACTTGGTGGTGTTGTCCCTGGTATTTAAGAAAATGTAATAGTGGTTAGAAAATGGCTGCTCTCTATCCTTTATGCAACAAAGAAATCATAGGTGATGTGTTTTATGTTTACCTTCTTCTTCTGCAGCACATTTTTCTTTTCTTATTTGAGTTTCTTCTTATTTTTCCATGGACTGTGTGGTTGCATCGGATGCTGATGATGGGGTTCCTGTTTTTTTGACATGGTTAGACTGTAGTTTTGTGACGACATGGTTGTATGTTTTACAGTTACAAAAAAGGTTGTCTACATTTTATATTACATTTGCTTGGTTCCTGTGCACTGGTAACTGTGCTCTCATCTTGCTTTTTAAGGTCGAAAACATCATCTAGAGTGAGATCTCTGAGGTTTCCCAACGTATTCAGATGGAATTGAAACAGGTTTTTCCTTGTGCTGCTAAGATCTCTGGTGGTATCTTCTTCGGGTCTGCTGGCTTGTATTTTTCTACCAGCTCTGTACATGGATGGTCCGCCACTTTGTCCCTCGCTAGACTGAAGAAAGTGATCGGGGCGGTTGTAGTCGTGTATGTAATGCATCCCTTGAATTTGTACCTGTATGTTTAGTGCCGATGTGTTATATTGTTTGTATTTTGTTGGCTTTGGTCACGAGTAGTGTTGATAAAAGGTACCTAAAGAAGGGGTCTGGCTGTGGGCCGTGATCCAAGCAAGTATAACCGTCTCCCTTAGCCGTTGCTGTTATGCCGCATTGATGGCATGAGATGTAGTACCAATCTCTAATTAAGTTAATGCCAGTAATTGTGGCTTCAGCGGTGAATCAGACGCCCTGTGGTTGTTTATGTAACTTAGTAGGTAATCAAAAATACCAAAAAAATCAAAAACCAACAAAACAAATCGTGTTATTAATCGTTATAATCGGATCACCTTTGAATTACAAACTATAAAGGGGGGGTATAAGGAGGGCTTGATCCAAGGAACATCGCTCAAAAAGGAAGAATGCTTTTAAATCGGTTCGGCGTGCTAATTCCTTCCGCTTTCTTGTGCGTAATTTAAAGAGCTACCGTGGACTTTTAACTTCCAGTTACCAAAAATAAAATAAATTATGTTTCATTCATATTTAGTGCATGCGCACTCGTTCTTCTACCCGTAACCGTCCCCAACAATAAGTAACACCGAATATTGAACCAATTGATCTTGAAGAACCTATTGAAAATCAAGCTCCTCCCGTAGTTACGATGGCCGATACACGTAGTATGGCCCAATTACTCCAAGCACCCACCGAGGGTTACGAGGATGCAATCGCTGTTCCCGCGATCATCGCGAACAATTTTGAGCTTAAACATGGTTTGCTTACTCTTGTGCAAAATAAACAATTTTTCAAACATGATAAAGAAGATCCTCATGCTCACATTCGATATTTCAACAAGATCACTTCTACGTTAAAGTTCTCAAATGTTCCAAATACGTCGATTAAGCTTATGCTTTTTCCATTTTCCCTCGAGGGGCCGCCCGGATTTGGCTCGAAAAAGAACCTCCTCGATCGATTCTTACTTGGGATGATCTTGTTTCAAAGTTTATCAACCAAATTTTCCCTTTTACAACAAACCATTTCGTATATGAAAATCACAAATTTCCAACAAGTTTTGATGAATATTTTAGTGAGGCATTGGGACCGATTCAAGGATCCTCCTTCGTGCATGCTCACATCATGGTTTCTCGGAATTACATCAACTCGATACTTTCTACAATGCTTTGAACTCTAATGATCAAGATTCATTGAATTCCGTCACGGGTGGTAATTTTTTTGACAAAATGCCTCGAGATTGCTTAGCCATCATCGAGAGCAAATCCAAAGTTAGTTATTCACGAAGCAAAGGCTTTAAATAATTTGTTTCCAAAGTGAGTACGAGCTCTTTCTTCCCCCGGTGTTTTGTAGGATCCCGATAAACACTTTCACTTAATATACCACACGAATTCTAGGATCAAGAAAAGAGAGAGTTAGGAAGATTTCTTGAGAGAGTAACAAAGAGAGAGGTTTAGAGAGAACTTAGAAGTAAAAGAGAAAATGAAATATTAGAAAATGAAATCAACTATGTACCTTTTACAAAGTGGATAAAGGTATATATATCCCCGCAATTAAAGTGACGTGCGGGATATTTAACTAGGATCTTGTCTTGGGTCTTGCTTGGGATTAAACCCGAAACATATACAATATTAGTTTAATTATCGAGCCAGATTCTTGATACTTTCCTATTACAACGTTAACTAATTGATTGACCGAGACTAACATAACATTATGGACAAACTTAAGGTTCGACTCAATTATTTCTGAGCTAAAAATCTCCCTGAAGTAAGTTCATCTGACGACACTTCTTCATGAGTCATGAGATTGCTTTCTGTCTTAGCTCCTGTGGTCTTGGTCTTTCCTCTTAGTTCTTAGTTGTAGGTTGCTCCTTCATGCTTTGTGATCTGACTTTGAAGCCTTGTCATACCTTGATCATCTTTGCATCTTGCGATCTTGTGTTTTTCCCTTGACCTACATTCTCCTACTATGCCTCATCTTGAAAGGCTTCAATTCAGTAGTTTGCAGAAGTCTTTGTCTTTAATTACTTAGCTTTTCATGATGGATTGTCTTTGTTAGACATGAGCCATTGAACAATGTGGTTATGATCGATTTGGTTGATTGGGATACTGTCACCACCGTTTTAACCTGCAAGTTTATGTTAGTGATAATCCAGAAAATTGATTTGAAAATCAATCAACATCTTACTTGTAAAAGCATTTTTGTAACGCATCAGGAGTTTTAAGCTTTTATCAAAATTCATCAACCGTTAATTCATTTACTTGACCAAATTGATATCCAGTTGTCACAATGTTTTTAATAATATTGAACTCGCATGTAACTAACAAGAGCTTGTTTGAGCTGACTCAAGCAGGATTTCCATACTTCATTGTGAATCTTTTATTAGTATCACTCTGGATGTTCAGCAAATATCTACAAGGATATTGCGTAGGACTCTTGTTAACGCTTGTGAACTTGATGTTGTTTACAAGTGTTTGAAATGGAATGTGTTAACAAGATTCAGATTGATCTCTGGGCTCTAGACTCGATTAGTGCATTTTGGTTTTAGTACTCGGAGGCTGGAGCAGACTGCCACCTATTCAATATCAACAATCTTGAAGAGAGATGTCAATAGATAACATGTGTAATCTCGTGACATATGAGAACAAGTTTTAGTTGAGAGATAAACTCGAATGGCTGGAAGGGTTGTGCATTGCAATCACTTAAGGTCCATGATGTCGTTTTCATTGTCAGATATTCAACTTGTGATTCTGTCAGCATATTATTGACCGATTTTACCTAAAGTTATGTGGAGGGCTTCTTTGTTTATACCCTTTTATCCATTACATTTCCTTTTAATTCTTTCAACGCCTTACTGCTTACCATAAAGTCATTACACACCTTATGTGATTGTTTCCCAGTGTTAGCTCAATTTTTAGTCATCATTATTCCCATATACATTCATCTCCAATCATACCTAAGGACTGCTATTTCTAACTTTGGATTATCTTTGGGTAGATCCTCCGTTATGTTGGATCATAGGATGATTCTAACCTAACCACTTAAGACTTCAGAATTGTCATGAATTAAGTGTTGTTGGGTATTTCTTCGATCAACCATAAAACCTTCTTTCTTACTGTTCAGCTCACGTTGACGTCGATTATATCATATTTAATTACATTTTCTCCCCTTTTTTTAAATAATTAACACTTAGTTTTTGAAATCACCTTGTGATATAAAATATGTCTGAAAATTCTATGCATGGAGTAAAATTGATCTCTGCATAATGGTCGGGAACATTTTTAATAATGTTTTTGAGAGACATATGAATTATCGTTGTTAATGTATCCAAGAAAACATTAAAACTTTGTTTTTAGAAAAAAAATCCCCTCAAAAATAGGAACCAATTGAAATATTGTTGTCTTTTGAAACATTGTGAGGGGTTGGTAGTGTTGAACACATTAATTTTTGAAAGACTTTGAATTGTCATTGAAAGATTCTTAAAAAATTGTGTTTAACTTTTTGAAAACCAAATGTTAGAGGGACTTATCTTCTAACGGTAAGGGTAGCGCACTGATCGTACACTTTCTTTTTATTGAGCTTAAAAAATTAAATGTCTTGTAAGGAATAGCTCAAGGACCGAGAAACGTTAATTTTCTCTTTGTGATGATGAGTTATAAAACTTCACTTTTTTTGAAGTACGGGGTATGTTAATGATATTTGCCACTATAGCCACTTTAGAACAATTAGGAATTTGTACATGTTTTGAATCTATTTGAAAACTTCGCTCGAACTTCCATTTACACACGCGTGTCAATGTTAATCGAATTTTCTTAAGCACGTAAATGTGCTATCGATTCAAGAGAATTGTCAAGAAGATTCTTTTTGGAAATTTTCTTTTTTTTAGATTTTGTTTTATTTATTTTTACGCTTTGTCCTCTGCATTGCTATGTGATGGTGGAAATAGTAATTCCAATTCTTGTCATGATGTAGCTGTCTTGACTGCTAGAGGAACAACTTTTGGAACCCGCTTTGAACTTGACAGTTCATTGCTATGGACGAGAATTCTGAGTTCTAAACGGTTATGATCAGAAGTCATTTGATGAAGAACGAGGCCTGAACTGATGTGAACAGACGTCATTTGAACATTGAGGAACGGGGCCTGAAGTGTTATTTTCAGCAGACACCATTTGATGTAGCTCATCTTTTGTGAAACCATTATGGCACTGGTTTTTCTTAGATATGAACATTTTTAGCACACACTCTGAGATTTTCCATTCTTTAATTGTTATTTGTGCGTCTGCAAATTTAAGTCATTTCTTTGTTGATTTTGGACCATTGAATGATGTACCTGCACTTAAACCCAAAGTTTGTTTACATGCATGAATATGAGGGATATCTACATTTGAACCATGTGTGGGTTCACTTTTAACCTTGCTCGTGCAAGAGTTGAGTAAGTTTCATATGGGAATCCACCTAAGACGAATATTACTAAAGATTCTACCCGTTGGTTTCCATTTAAGACTAGGTTATAGAAGTTTAGTTTTGTGTCCATTTGTTTATAATAGACATTTCTTTTATATCCACCATTTCCTATGCCTTATATGTTTCTATACAACTTCCTTAAAGTAAACTCTTGGGTTTGCTGATTGTGGTTTTGATGTAACTGTTTTCTTATGGGGTGTTGCAAAACATTTTTGTTCGTTTTTCTCTTAGGTTTACTAGCACACTATGAGGCCTTACTTTAGGATTCATAGATATAGCATCTCGTCATTCAAGTATTTAGAAACACAAGCATCATGATTAGAATTAAACACACATTTTCCACATTCAGCACAAACAGCATTCACATTCGAAGTTCTGGAATTTGAACTGTCATTGTACGCAGTTACAGATTTTGTTTTCTTAGAAATACTAGAAATCCTATGGTGGTCTTCTACTTCCTTCTTTGTAAACTTCACTTGACTATTGTTTGGCACGACCTTATCTTTAACTTGATAGCTCTTAAGCGGTGGTCTGCTAACACTAGTAGAGTGATTTACTCCTGTAGATGTAGACACGTGAGGATTAGTATTCCTAGAAGCATGAGGTAATGGAGGGTTCTCTATTTTGTGTAGTACTAGTGGCTCAATTCTATTAATTCCTGGTGTTAGGTATTGTGTGTATTTCCTCTTGTTTTCTATTCTGAGGCAAATTCTGTTGAGTGACTTCGTTTTGATGAACCCATCCGACTATTTAGTTTTATTAAATGCTTTTTTATGTTGAAAAACTTCTCATTTCAGGAGAATTGAAAAAGCGAGTCGGTTCTTCCTAAACTGATGGTTTTGGAAAATCCGTTGAGCATTTGGTTGTCTAACAACAGATGGTTTATTCAAATGGTTTCCACAGATTTCCTTTGCATCTCTACAATGAGTTTCTTTTAACTCATTATTGCTATGTTCTTTTATTGCATTCGATCTTTCAATCCTGTTATTTCATGTTTTGGTTCAGGTTTTCTTTTTCGAAATACATTGATTCGTTTTCTTTGCAAGCGAGTGTTTTTCATTTGTTCTTTCATTGTTGTAAAGCAAGTTTAGAGATATCGAGTGTTTTTCAAGTTTAGGGAAAATCTTTTTAACAAATCATTTGAAACTCTGTGTTAACAGATTCAGTTTGTTTCGAACTTTTGTGCAAGACATTCAACATTCTTGAACTGGACAGATTTAAGCATTGTATTCCAGTATGAGGCATTTAAATTCAAGACAGAGAATGCAAATTTGAACAATACATCTTTACGACACTCAATCTTCTTGAGAAGTAGATCTTATAGTTTGAAAAAAAATTAGCCTTTTCACGTTTCAAGTTCGTCAATCTTTTTTCAAGGGATTCAACGTACTCAAAGTCTTCATGCATTTCCGTTATTTAGTTCTTGAACTCAAAAATAAATCTGTCATTTATAATTTTGATAAAGAGATTCATAATGATTTTATCAAAACTTACTTATTCATGGAGTAGTTGGTTACAAAAAGAACTCTAGTATGATTTAGACACAAGCTTGCTTCACAAATCGTTCTAAAATGATTAATGTTGTTTGTCATTTCGTTGTTAGACTTTTCTACTTTTTACTAATGGATTTTGATCACGGGTAGAATGGATCGATTTTAGCAATGTTTGGCTTTGTCCCTTAACAAACATTTTTCCTCCAACTTTGTCTTCTTAACTTACTTTAGCGCCGTTTAGAACTGATCAGTAGGTTTTGGATGGTGGTTTGAAATTTCATAAAGAATGTTTTGAGATGTGTAATCATATCGGTTTCAACTGTGTCTTTATTCAGATTTTGATTACTCTCCTTTTTAAGTGTCACTGTCTCTTTCCCCATTGGGGACAAAATCTGTTTGCATGATTCAGAAGTATGCTATGGGGTTCTCATACAAACATGGTCTTTTCAAGATTGTAGACTATTTGAGGTAACTTAGGATTAGGCAAGGTTTGATCTTCCTATTACTTGTTGCGCATTCTAGGTGCAAACATATGATTGGGTCATGAATTGATTGATTGTATTTATAAAGAATTTCATTCAAAAACTTTCTTTGTTTTCAATTTACATAATTTTGTCATATCTCTTCATTCATTAACCTTTAAATCCGAAAGACCTTAATTTTCTCTTTAGTTGACATTTTAAATTGTTGAATTAGTTAAAAGACTCTTTTGACTAATTCATCCGGTTTTTGATTGAGAACTGAAATTTTCATAGGCTTTTGTTTTTAAACCTCTTTAATTTCATTGTCTTTAGAGCTAATAGTCCTAGAGTTTTCTTTAACTTTGTTTGAACGAATGTCATAATCAATTCGTCCGGTCATAATGGCCTTTGTATTCTCAAATCTCATTATGTTTGTTTTGAAGTGCAATCAGACAAACTATCCTGACAACTAGTTAGCCTCCCCCAGAGCTCTATTTGTCTCATCAAGTTAGTTTTTGCACTCTTCCATTTCTTAGTCTAATGATGTTTTGCTTTCTTTAAATTGCTTTAAAATCATTTTATTTTTCTCAGTATCAAGAGGTAATTTTGCAATTAAAATTAGCAAGGGCAATTACGCTCATCAAACATACATTCTGCAAATTTTGGTACAACTCCTGATTATCATTATGACATATATTTGTTTGAATCAGGAGTGACATTGCTATCATCCGTATAAAAACATATGTGTCATTAATGATTTAGGTTGTAGATGTCGTCTTTTCTTTGCAAATCAACATTATTTTCATCATGTTTTGTACCTGTTATAATGGCTGATCAGTAGAAACTGGATATCTTCAGGTAAGACCTCCTGAATCTTTGCCTTGGGGAAAAAACTGTATGTGCTTCCTATTCTTGTTCATCACATCTCTTATCCGTGTCCTCCTAGACAATCAGCTTGCTCTGCTTGCAGTGGAACACCTTGTTCAGCTTGTTTGCACATCATCATCTTTTCCTTGTGATACGTATAGTCTTTAACCCTCTTTAGCTTCCCGCATTCCTTTGCATAGTACCAAAATCCCTTGCAGTTAAAGCACTGTATCTCTTTCTGTCTGCACTACTGACTGGACTACAGTTTCCCTAGCCCCAGGGCAACTGTCATTTCCCTTTGATTCTAAACTGCCCTGGATGATTGTCGTTGTTTATACCTTGGTGGGGGTGATCTTCAGTTTGTTGCTAGAGTTTGAGGAAGTTCAATGGTTGTCTGTTGGTAGGTTTGTAGAGCTTCTTCGAATAACTTTGCAAGGGTGCCAATTCTTTTGCATTTCCTTATCCCTCTGAGCTTGTTCAGGATCACTGTCTTCATCAGAAACTGACTCTGATTAAGGTGTAACTGGTTTGGCGATCTCTTTGCCTTTGTGTCAGGTAGATGAACTTGGTCTTGTAGAAGATGATGCTGCATTTGTTCTCTGAGGTTTTGGTGCTTGATAGTAATTATCTGAATATGGTTGAATGCAGCCGCAAGAAGTGCTAATGGATGTGCACTTTTGGATATTCTCTCGCACGGATATATTAACTTACTTTTGATACAGCTTAGAATGTCATAGAAGTTTAGATTTGAGATGTGTCTCATTTTCTCTTTGATTGCCTTGAACAACTGTCACAAATCTTCTGACTTCTGGTTGAAGTTGTTGAAGAAATTAAACATTCACTTGCATTGTTGTAACTTGCAAGTTGTTCCTTGTCAACTCATTCATCAGTTTGTAAAACCGTGAGTAATATGACTCCATGGATTCTCCATCTCGAGAAGTAAACTTCCCAAATTCCCAGAACAGATTGGTCTTAACATCTTGTACGTTCAATGATTCACCCTGTTGTAGCCTTTCAATGGCTATCCACATCTCATTAGCTGTGTTGCATGCATCAACAGTTGAGTAGATTTCATCTCCAATACCAGTTAAAAGCAAGAAAATAGCTTCCTTTTCAGCTTGAAAATACAGTTTGTTCTCTGCAGACATGTGGTGTACTGTCTTAGCTTCGTCATGTTGTGGTACTTCTGGAGAATTTATTGTTGCAGCAACAAATTCTATTACTACACTTGTTAGCTTGTATGGGCCCTCAAAAATGCATTTCCTCATATAATCACCATTTCCTTTAGTGTCAATGTATCATAGAAAACGTGAACGCCACTGAGAATATCTTCCTGGTCCAAGCATTGGTGGACGATCTTTTGAACCAGCTGCCATGATATTGTTATGCATTTAACTATCTGTTGAGGATGTATTAAACTGGAGTAGACATGTGAATGAATGATGGTTTTTAATTTGGAAGTGTAAAAGTTGTATGGATCTTAAGTGGATATGAATGTGATTGAAGTTGTGGTTATGTACTGCACTTTAGTTTACGGGATTTCTAACAGTCTTATGATTAAAACCGATAAATGATTTATCGGGTTTTTACAATATCAATAGAAAATCGTGAATGAATAATCGTTTGTTGTTAAGGTTTGATTGTTGTTAGATTTGTCTTTTAAGTCCTTGTTTATGTTCAGGTTAATGATTTGTGATGTTTGTCTAAGTGTCGTAATATGTTCAAAGTCCGTTTTTCCTAAAATGAATATTTACTTCAAAATATAAGCAAACCGCCACCCTGAAGAAGCCAAACCGCCACCTAGAAAACAACCAAACCGCCTACACAAATTAGGCAAACCCCACCTGTTACTTTTTGAGCAAATACCGCTGCAAATTATTCAACTTAAACCGCAGGCTAAAAATGGTCCATTCAGATGCCTAATTGATACCCAGCTCGCCGTGTATTATATTTAACTCTAGATCTTAAACTCGCGTCTAGCTTATACTCGCGTGTAAGTTAACTCGCTTCTGTTGGTAACTCTCAGACAAATTAAATATCAATCCGCTGCCATAACTTATTAAACCGCCGCGTCTTTCAGTAAATCGTCGGAGTTCTTTTTCTTGAAACGCCGTGTATTATTTAATTCAACCCCCCTTGTATTTTAAAAATTTTGGCCCATGGTAAATGTTTTCATTTTGACAATTATAATATTCAATCCACCATGAACCTGTGTAAACCGCCGTCAATTGTGGCAACTCTGCCGTTTGGAAACACAAACCGCCACGTTTATTATGATTAGTTATGGCCAACAAGCCTTAAAACCAGTACAACTCGCGTGACACATTCCTTAAAAAGTGTTTGTCCCCTTTCTGTCAAACCGCCACTTAGAAATTGATATTAAATTAACTCCTCCACGATGAACACAAGGACAAATAAGCAATAATCAAAGCACTAATGCACCATCTTCTAGCCACGAATCTAAGGTTATAACATGCAAATATTATGTGTGTATATGAAGATTAAACAACACCCTAACTCGTATATCTTTCGTGAATCTTCCATCAATGATCAATCTCCACATAGAAAAACACACAAAAATTCGAACCTTTTATTGCTTAGATTTCGGACTTGGGGCTTGTGAATCACTTGGAGTGGCAACAATACATCTTGTATAACATGTATAACAAGAAAAGAACAAGATTAACCAACAAAATGAACCCAAAAATAAATTTTCAGCCGTGGGCTTTTTTAAGCCAAAATAAGCCACGAATTTGAGCTTAATCAACCACAAATCAAACACGAATCTACCTTTGAAGCTCTGATACCAATTGTAGGATCCCGATAACACTTTCACTTCATATACCACACGAATCTAGATCAAGAAAAGAGAGAGTGAGAAGATTTCTAGAGAGAGAAACAAGAGAGAGGTTTGAGAGAGAATTAGAGAAAAGAGAAAATGAAATATTATAAAATGAAATCAACTTGTACCTTTTCAAAAGTGGAAAAGGTATATATATACCCCGACACTAAAAGTAACGTGCGGGATATTTAACTAGGATCCGGGCTCGGGTCTTGCTTGGGATTAAACCCGAAACATATACAATATTAGTTTAATTATCGAGCCCGGATTCCACGATTACTCTTCTCCTATTACAACGTTAACTAATTGATTGACCGAGACTAACATACATAATGGACGAACTTCATGTTCGACTCAATATTTTGAGGCTAACAAGCACGTTAACTAATTGATTGACCGAGACTAACATACATAATGGACGAACTTCATGTTCGACTCAATATTTTGAGGCTAACAGTTTCACCCGATGTTGCTGAACTTAAAGAGATGGTGAAAGCCTTGCTTCTTGATAAGAAAAACCAATCCCAAGCTCCCGCTACCGTAAAAGCGGTTGAGGAAAGTTGTGTAACTTGCGGTGGTGCTCACTCTTACAGTAATTTTCCCGCCACCGATGGCAACGTTTATCGTGACAATATTCAAGAATATGTTTCACAAGCCGCCGCAGTTAACTACAACCAAGGAAATACCGGTTACTGTCCCCCAATGATTGCAAAATAATTGACCTCCTGGTTTTCCTCCCGTTCAAAACAATCAAAGAAATAATCAAAACCGTTACGATCAAAACCGGGGAAATAATTACAACCAAAGTCTAATTTATCAACCCCCGGCTTACCAAGCTCCGGTTTACCAAGCTTCGGCTCCTCAAATACAAGGTATGTCAAAGGATGACTTTCAAAACTACATCAAAGCTAATGATGCGGTTATGAAAAATATGCAAAACCAAAACCAAAACATGCAAAACCAAATGACCAATTTAACGAACATAATTACCAAATTCATGAATACCAATACCGCCTCTACTTTGGGCTCGGGTTCTCTTCCTAGCAACACCGTTGCTAACCCGAGAGGTGATATGAAAGCCATCACCACCCGAAGTGGAGTTTCTTATGATGGACCTTCAATTCCACCTCCGCCTTCTTCTCTTCCTAAGGTGGTGGAACACGAACCCGAAGGGACAAAGGATACGGTGCAACCAAGCACTAAAAACATCCAACCTCCGGAGGTCCAAACCTAAAATAATGATCCCGTTGTTGCTCCAAAGACTAAACCGACCATACCTTATCCTTTAAGGATTAACAAGGAGAAGCTCCGTAAAAAAGACGATCTTTTAGCTTTGAAATTTATGGAGATTTTTCGGAATCTCACTCGAGTAAGCTTCGCGGATGCTCTCCTACACATGCCCAAGTTTGCACCAATGTTTAGAAAGCTTCTCAATAACAAAGATAAGATAATTGACTTAATCAAAACACCAGTGAATGAGAATTGCTCGGCAGTTACCCTCAAAAAGTTTCTCAAAAAACTTGGAGACCCTAGTAGATTTCTTATACCGTGTGATTTTCAGGAGATGGATGAATGCTTAGCCTTAGCCGATCTCGGTGCAAGCATCAACCTAATGCCTCTTTCCGTATGGGAAAAGCTAAATCTCCCAGATTTGACCAATACCCGTATGATACTTAAACTTGCCGACCGAACGATTTCTACTCTAACCGGCATTGCCAAGGATGTTTTCGTGAAAGTTGGAACATTTTTCGTTTCGGCCGACTTCGTAGTCGTTGATTATATTGCCGATTCTCGGGTTCCTTTGATTCTCGGGAGACCTTTCTTGAGGACGGCACGAGCTTTGATTGATGTTCACGGTGAACAAATGAACCTTCAACATGATGACCAATCTATAACATTCAAAGTTGGTGATACTAAGACATTCTCCTACAATACTATTGAATCGGTTAACTGAGTCGATGTTATCAACGTAGCTTGTGAGGAGTTTGCTCAAGAAGTACTTGGATTTTCGAACATTTCCAAGAGTGGCAATCCCACCCCAACTTTGGAACCAATCCTTTTTCCTTCTCCCCCTCTCTCACTTCTTTTGAGGGAGGTGACTTCATTTTGGAAAAGATCAAAGCTTGTCTTACTAGCAAATCAATTCTACCGGGAATTGATGATGCCGACTTCGATCCAAAAGAAGACCTTCTCACCCTTGAAAGATTGCTTAATTCTGACCCATCTTCGACCCTCCCTCTAGAAGAACAAAGATTTGAGGAACTTAAGACCGTTGAAACTTCTAGTGATGAACTCCCCGAGCTTGAGCTCAAAGACTTACCACCTCATCTTGAGTATGCGTTTTTGGAGGGTACTGATAGGTGTAAAATTCACATATCTATTTATACCTAAAATAGCCCAATTAAACCCAAAACAGACTTAAAATGGCAAAAATATACTTGTTTTTGTGTTTTGTGTGTGCAGTTACGGATATATCAAAAATCATAAGAAAACCGTTAAAAAACGGGTAAACACGGACACAAGAAACGGAAGAGCACAAGAGAAGCCAAAAATTCAAAGCCAAAGTGGTCAAAAAGTCAACTTCAGTCAACTATGGGTCAACAAAGTCAACTTACTAGAAGACAAATCCCATATGTTTCATTTCAGTCCCCCCAAGTTCTAAAAGTTACACAAATGGTCCCTAAACCTTTAATGGGCCTAAACTTACTTTATTCCATACCCGGATCCAAAAGCCCATTACCCTTAGCCCATTACCCCTTTTATAAAACCACAAGGACCATTCATGCCATTTTCCAAAGTCCTTTTTACACTACACTTTTATAAACCAAACACAAGGACCATTTTTGCCAATAGCCCAAAGTTCAAACGAATTTTACCCCGTTTCAGTTATAAAAGAGCGCCAAATCCATGGTTACTATTCATGCTTCATCCCCAGTTACCCCATAGTCAAAACAAAGGGCAAATAGAAATTGAAGTATGATTTTGACCATTCAAGTGATGTAGAAAGCAATGGCAGGGTCAAATCAGTCTAATCAAGCACTCTCATTAGTTATCTCAAGCAAGAATCACGCGTGGCTATGGCAAGAAGCACAAGGATGATGGATTTTTACTCTAAAAGCACTCACAAAACTAGCACAAGTTGTCACATCAAAGGAATGACAGCTTGGCAATCCTTTTGTGCACATTATTGATCCAAGGGCTCACATTGAAGATCTAATGATTGATTTATTGTACGGCAGAGATTAAAGGGAGCGTGGGATGCAAGCAAGTTCCTAGAAGGTTCTCTACAAGGCTATAAATACCCTCACCTCTCACACACATAGCATCTCTTTTTGATGTAATTTTTCTTTTAAGTAGATTAATCTTGCTTATGAAGTTTTTAGTTTAAGTGTAATTTTCATTTCAATATTGTAATCAAGCTTTTATTAATGAATGAACGTTTTGCTTTTAAATAATCAGTCAAAAATCCTCTAAGTTTTCAATAATCTCATATGTTAGCCACTGTACCAAAAGCTTCTATAATCTTTTCATAAGCTCATTCAAGTCTATAAGCTTGAATTTGAGCTTAAACAAGCCTTAAATTTTCTTAAAATCTAAAATCAGTTAAACCTTGTCTTATTTGGATTTGAGCTTATGGAAGGGGATTCAGTTAAGGAAGGAATCCCATGGACTTTACTGGCTTATCCTAGGATAAGCCAGAGCTATTGATAAGCTCATTTGAGCAATTAGCTTTTGTTTAGCTAAAGCTTCAAGTAAGTTCTCCTTTAATTTCCTTGTCTTTCAAATTTTTGGCTTAAATAATTGCTTATTAGTATAGATCTGCTTATTAGCTTTATTTAGTTGCTTATCTGAGCTTGTTAGTGTATCTAATTACTTATTAGTCATTTTTCATCATCTGTTTTAGGTTAATATAAACTAGATCTTAGTTTTCTTAATATTTGTCATAAAACCTTAAAAAACCTAAAAAATTAGTTAGCATAGTCATAAATCTTTGATTCTAGCCTAAGTGATTGATATATCATGTTTATTAAGGTTGTTTTAAGCTATTAGTGATATGGTATTAAGGTTTAGTTAAATAGATTCTAAATTCTTAAGCTTAATGAAATCTGTCATAGTCTAAAGGTGTGTTTGGATTAAGTTTGTTTGACCTCTTAAAGTCAAATGCAGTTTGTGATTTCTTTTTGGATAGTTTGATTGTCATAATTGATAAGGTTTTGAGTAGATTTGAGGTATTAGTTTAAGCTATTAATGATTTTATGGCTTAATAAGTTTGCCTGTGCACCAGGGGATTTTTCCCTTTGATTTTACTTGTGAAAATTTGATCCAAGCTCATTGAGCTTATTTGTGTTTGCATTGTGTTCAAACACACTCAAATAGAGTGTGAAGTGCAAGTTTTCCCTTAAGGAAACCTGCACAATTTGTGTTTGTGGCTTTGCCATTTTGCACTAGCAGTAGTAACCTCAGTTACTACTGTCTGTTTTTCTATTAGCTTTTTCTTAGCTTAATTGATTTTCAAAATGATTTTTAAAAGTTGTTTTAAGTAGTATTTCAAGTCTTAAAAAAGGTTTTATAAGCTAGGAATCCATAAGGATCCTCTAGCTTAATTAAAAATAAGCCTAAAGTCCCCCTCAGGGACTGTTTGATATAAAGCTACCAGTACTAACTTCTAAGTTAGTACTGTTGGGCTTATTTAGCTTTTATTAATAAGTTTAAGTTGTCAAACCTCTTTTAATTAGCTTATTAGAGTAGTTTAGATTAGATTTAAGCTTTCTTAAGTTAGAGTTAAGTCTGTTTTAGCTTTTTCTTAAAAAACTCCAAAAATTCAAAAACAGTCTGTAGCTTTTTCATCATGCTTTTTAAGTGCTTAATTGTTTTTCAAAATGCTTTTTGAAAGTGTTTTTAAGTAGAATTCCAGGTCTACTTTGTAGTGTGATAAGCCATTTGGTCATAAGGATCCAATAGCTTATTCCAAAATAAGCCCAAAGGTACCCATAAGGACTGTTTGGTAAACAGTTTTGAGTTAAGTGCTTATTTGTTTTTTTTAGCTTATTATGTTTTCTTTTTGCTTATTTTTAGCTTATATCTGCTTAGTAGGTTAGATTAGGTTAGTTGCATCTTAATTTGTTAGTAGTTAGCTTAATATAGCTTATTTGCTTTCATAAAATTTCTAAAAAGCCAAAAACAGTAGTATTAGAACTTAGCATTTCATTTTAGAATTTTAAGTTGTAGTACCTGATTTCTTTGTTTAAATTTATAGCTTATTAGTTGTTTGTTAAGCTCTCATAAGCTTAGCTTAAGTCTTAGCTTATTTTGCATTTGAGCTTAGCTCAATTTTGAGTTTTTTAAGTTAGAACCTGAGTTAGTCGTTTTGATCCTCAATGTTAGTTGGTTTTTAGTGTTTTCAGTAGAGTAAGCTTATTAGGATTAGTTTAAGCTCATCATAAGCTTCCAGGAACAGCTTTTGTTTTGAAATTTAAGCTTATATTAAGTCGTGTGCAAGAGTTTAAGTGTTAACAAGTAAAGTGAGCTTTTAAGCTCACTGTCAAAGTAATAAGCTATTTAATAGCTTATTAAGAGCTTTTCATAAAAAAAATTCGTATATTAAAAATGCTTATTTTGAGTTGCTAAACAACTTTGCTTTTATAAGATTTTCAAAATATAAAAAAAAGGGAAACCAAGGAGGTTAGGGGTGAGTCGGGCTCGAACCCCTGACCTCGAC
>BQNB010005461.1:2930-28319 GCA_026074375.1 Tanacetum coccineum | reverse complement strand
ATTAGAACAAGAAACTCCCTTGAGCTTTGCTTCTGAACATATGAAATGTAATAAGCCGGCGGAGAAATTCAGAAAATCTCCGTCTTAAGCAAGCTCATTTTCCCTTGTGATCACTAAAACAAACTAATATCATAAAATCACTCAAAGAGAAATATACAAGAAATACAAACCTAACTCACTTTTATAGGAATTACGGTTGCATTTAGCATATGCAACAAGCCTTTTAAACCACTGGATGGCTCAAGTGGATGAGTGAAGTCTCGTGAGGGTTTCCAGAGAACACACCCAGAGAGTTCATTTAATTATACAAGGTTTAGCAATGTTTAAAACTTATTTTTGATGTTTTTCAGAAGAAGGTTATGGCGTAAGCCCTGGGGTTACGCCATAATCATGTGATAATTAAAAAGTTTTGGTTAAATATGTTACGGCGTAACCATAACAGGGTTTACGCCTTAATTGAAATGATTGCGGCGTAACCATAGTTGTTACGCCGTAACTGCTGCTATAGCAGCAATATTACCACACAATTACAGGTTGAGACAGTCTCGAAATTTGCCACCTAGCTGCTGGAACATGCAAAACAAAGTTAGGAACAAACAAACCAACTAAAATGCATAGATGAAACATAAAAAGATAGGCATGGGGTGCCTCCTACGAAGCGCTTGTTTTTGTTTGAGTCATGAGCTTGACTCTACCTTTATTTTTCATGTAATAGGGTGTTCCTCCCCTCACTTGCAATCAAGTGCGAGAGAGAGTAGCAATGAACACCATGATGGTGTAAAGTTTTTACTGGGTAGGAATGTGATAAATTAGAACCATTCCACTGATGAGATTTCATTTCCCTTTTTATCTTGCCAATTTCGTGTGATGATTGGCTTACTTGGTGTAATAATTTCCAAACAAAGGTCTTAAAATCAGATGTCTATATTATATCTGAGAGTTCCTTTATATCTTTAATAGGGTTACCATCTGCCATTTCGGCAACCCTAGTAATATCGGAACACTCCTTCCCGAATTCATTCAATTGCTTATCCAAAGTCGGTCTAGTAGCCGGTGCTACATAATGATCATCAGGCGATGTGATGTGAACTGTCTAAGGGGTCAAAGGTTGCATCACGCCATCATGTAGAGGGATATCATAATCATGTTCATCTTCCCTTATAATTTTCTCCTTATCATGGACTGGTCCTAGTGACATATAGGGTTGCACTACAGGTTCAAGAGTGGGTAAAGTATGTATGGTAGGTGTGAGAAATTGCCTAAGCCTTTCTACATCCTTGAATGTAATGTCTCAACTGACATCCATGTCCCCTTCATCCTCTTGAGCCTTTAGTTTATGAACTTCCCAAGGATTTTCAACCATGCAAACAGTTTCGCGAGTTCTGTAAGGGCTACCTAATTGTTCCTTTAAATGTCCTAGAAATGGCGTAGGTGGTAAGTCACTAGGAACCGGCTCCTTCATGTTTTCCTTACCCATTGTCGTTCTTGCTTTGAATTTTTCTCCTGTATTAGTGAGGATAGTTTGGGTTAATTGATAAGCTTTTTCCTCTAGGTTCTTTGTCGTAGTTTTAAGTGCCCTTATGTTTGATTCTGTGTTTTTGAGGAATTTCTTAATCCATTCATCCTTTGCGGCCTGTTTTTAATTGATTCTTCACAGAATTTGATGATGGTTTCCTCCAAGGATCTCATATACTTACTATGCTCAACTGCATTTTCCTCTTTTTTGAGAGGACACTCCTTGGTTAGATGTGCCTCATTGACGCTTTCTTAAATGGCATCAACGTTATCCGGGTTATCGTTGATTTTTTTTCTAATGGTTGTTTCATCATACCAATTATGTGAATGATCTGCCATGACTTGTAATGATATAAGGGCTTGAGTTGGTGTCATTAGAGTAATGAACCCTCTAGAGTCGAGCATTCTGCGGGTAGAGATGTCTAATCCAGTGTAGAAGATATGAACCTTCTGTTGGCAGTTCAGATCGTGCTGCAGACATTTGTAAAAAAGATCACTGTATCTTTCCCAAGCATGATACAATGTTTCGTCTATTTCTTGTTTGAAATTGTGAATTTCTTCTAATTTCTTAGCACTTTAAAAAGGTGAACAATATTGTCAGATGAACTCTTTCTCAAGAAGATCCCAAGTATTGATCATTCCTACTAGAAGCCCTTTTTTCCACCTCAAGGCCCGCCCATTGAGGGTAATAGGAAACACTCTAAGCATAACCGCATCGTGAGTGACGCCAGGGAAGTGGAAAAGATCTACGACCTCTAATACCCTTCGCACATGTTCGTGGGCATCTTCATCATTAGTACCTGCAAAAAGTTTGCTTCTTAATTCCCTTATAAAGTTGCTATTTATCTCGAATTTGACGTCATCGCCAATCTTAGGTTTCACTATGCCTGGTCTATTGTTATCTTGAATTAAAGCCAGGTACTGCTCTATGGTGAGCGCGCTGATATCTACATCATCACCCATATCTGAAAATTTACAAGAAAAACTGGCAGACTATATTTACAAGAGAATACAATATATTCAAATTATTACTAATTTTTAGCTCCCTGGTAACGGCGCTAAAAACTTGATGCGTATTTTTATTTAAAATATTTTTATTCAAGTTTTAAATTTATAAAACTCGATTCATCTGACAAACGCAATAACGGCCAGAGAACCCGATCGTGAGTAGTGTAGAGATGGTAAATTCGAGGTCGTCCCAAGAGCTAAGTGTTAATTAGTTTTAATTTGAATTGTCACGTTTTAAAAATGGTTTAAGATTAATTTTGAAAATAACAGGAAAGTAATATGCGAAAATTAAATGATAGAAGTGATCAAAGAGAGAAACATGCTAGCCTAGCCATTTCATAACCGCTGTCATAACTACTTTTTCCTGTGCAATGTCAAATTATGGTTTAATTAGTGGTTTCTAAAGTTGACAGACCAAAATAGGTATATTTAGTTTGCCCTATATTTCCTGCGATTCCGAATCCCCCAAAAGTCACCAAGGTAGGTGTTAGCCATGTTTTTACATAAAGTGATGGTCATTATTATTTTCGAGCATTGTATAAGAAAAAACATAGTTTACGGGAATTCATTTAAGCTAATTGGGCCTAGTTGTCGGGCTTAAAGCCTATGTGTAATAGGTTCGGCCCAAAGACAAAGCCCAACAAACCAAGTAGGGTTAAAACACTCCATGTACTATAAATATCTTTCACCATACACGGTGAAGGGTGTTGCTTCTTATTTTCTTTCTAGTGCAAGTAACCATTTTCTCTCTTTTATTTCTCTCTCTAGAATATTTTCTCTTATTTTGTGTTTTACGGTGATGAAATGATATCATTTAACATGTGGTATCAAGAGCCAAAGTTGGATTTTAGTGTTTTTGTTGTGGTATTTTTTTCGAACTTATTCGTTCAACTTATTTTGAGCTTATAAACCCACGGTTCACGCCTACAAAGCATGTTTTTTTTTTCACTTTTTCAAATCATATATAACTTTTGCTTATAACGTTTTTGTGGCCCATTTCATAATAAATCTTTTGTGATAAAGTGGGTCGCTTGTCTGTTTCATAAATTCCTGTGTTTTATTTCTCACTAAGGGTGCGTTTTGTTGCCAAAATAGGGAACAAGTTTATTGTTTTGTCAACAACCGACCAAGGGTGTTTTTCATTTGTTTCAAACTGATTTGATACTCAGATTCGTTCTCTCAAAACATATTTAGTAGCTTATTTTCTTGCTTATTTGTGCAACTCCTGTTCGTAGCTTCTTTGGTGTTTCAATCAGTTTTTTTTGTTAAGTCCTTGCCGTAGCTTGTTCAAGCTTATTATAGCTCTAGATCGTAGCTTATTATGGTGTATATTGCTTATTTTGAGTGCTTATTTTCTGGGTTTTCTTATTTTGTGTCCACGGCTTAGATAAGCACAAGGACAAGTTTTGTTGTTATCTTTGTGGTCCTCACCGTTTGCAACAAGAGACAAGAAGGAGACCAAGATCCATTTTTAGCTTTGGTGTACATTGTTTTCTCAAGAAGACAAAAGAAAGGATTACAAGGACGAGAGTACAAAACCAAGGACATCGGATTAGCAGGTTCTTCATTAACTAGATACGCAGCTTCTTCATTAACCGGATACGCAGCTTCTTCATTAACCGGATTAGCAATTCATTCAAGAACCGAACTAGCTACTCTCTTTCAAGAACCGAACTCGCAACCCTCTATCAAGAACCGAACTAGTAACTCTTTAGAAGGGACCAATTTATCAAGATTTAGTAGGAAACAAATTAACAATAAAACAAGGGCAAACTATACACGTTTTAATTCGTTTCGGGTTTTTTAGTTTCGAGTGACGGTCAATTACGGGTCTTCTAACTTATACCATTGTGATCGTGATCCGTTTTCGATCAACGTGGTGTATTTATTTTTAACCGACGATAACCGTACGAGTTCATAAGATCAAATCTCCATTCGTAACCCTAATTCTTTTTTTTAAAACGTAGAAGAAAGGTTTTTGGTGGGAGATTTTTTATTAATTAACCTCTTTCAAAAATGACACATGCAGTCCCTTGAATTTAAAGTAAATTTCAAAGTTTGTCATTTGTTGCATCATTAACCTTCAAGTTGGAACAAGTTTACACCCTTAGTCCTTAATTGCTTCAATTCAACTCGTTGGTCCTCCAAAGTGAAACGTAATTGCACCGTTAGTCCTTATTTTTGTTTTAATCAACCGTTAATTATTTTAAGTTGTAAGTGTGTTCACCGTTCGTCATTTTTAACTCATCAATCGTCAACAAAAGCTCAAGTTCTTCAACAATAAAAATTTTCTTTCACGGTTTCTTCTTGATTTAGTAAAATCCCGTAAAAGATTATTCCTTTTTCGGTTTAAGTCATAGAATTGTAAAATCCCGTGAATGTTAATTGGTTTCAATCCACAACAACAATCACTTTACCTACTTAAGATCCTTACATATCATTTCACATCACTTTTGCAATGTCGAATCAACAATACATCAATGCTATTAGAACACAACGACTTGCAAACACACATGATCCTTTGGCATTAATGGCAAACACCCAGACACCATTTCACCCAGATCAATCATCACATATTACCTACATACAACATCCACAACCCAACAACAACTTTGTCCTACAACCTTCATTCAACACGAACTACATGCAACAACCAATGCAAAATCCCGAAGATATCTCAGATCCCACAACTGCATTAGACATGGCACTTGAACTCATGTCTACGGCATTTCAGCTAAACAACACCACTACAATAAACAACAACCAAAGAAGTTCATCAAACCCTTGCTTTAGTCAGATTGCTCAATCGGGTATGAATATAGATCAAGACAGACATATGCTAATGGTTGATGATAATGTTGGGAACCAGTTTAGAGAGAATGCAGTGCAGAATGTAGGATATTTAGTTGGGCAGAATGTAGTTTAGAATCAAGGTACTCAGAATGTTAGGAATCAGAATTGGCTTAGTGTTGTTCCAGGGATTGCAAATCAGCATTGGAATGTAAATGTTGTAGCAGCACGGGCTGAGGGTAATAGTAATAAAGATAATGGAAATCAGATAAGGTGTTACAACTGCAGAGGAGAAGGTCATTATGCCAGCAACTGCATAGTGAAGCCAAGGAAAAGGGATGCTGCTTATCTTCAGACACAACTACAGATTGCTCAAAAGGATGAAGCAGGGATCTACAATCAATTTTGAGGAATTTTGATTCATGGCAGTTGCATGTGCCTATGAGATATGAGAAAAGTAACTGTCAATTGGCAATTTACAGGATAATTTACAACAAGCATCTACATCGGGTACTCCAGATCTGACAAAGCTCCCGTCTATGATTCAGATGGATCAGCTAAGGTACACCATTCTGAAAATTGTTATGATAATGATATATTCAATATGTTTACTCAAGAGAGTAGTATACTGAACTACTCGAGCCCATTACCAAACACACAAGTACAACAGAAGATAGTAATGTCATTTTCTAGTCGGTTATCTAGTTGGAACACAGTGGGGGAACAGTAGAACAACATCCTTCAAATGTTAAGGAAACACGTGTTTTATATGATTCATTATATAATAATTTAGCAATTGAAGTTGAGAAAGTCAGCTCGGTCAATCGCAAGTTGAGAGAAACTAACGCTGATTTGACCTCTGAGCTTGCTAGATATAAAAATCAAGAAAAATGTTTTGAAATCAATCAGGAAAAGTATGACAAACTTGAAAGGTGTGATCAAAAGTCTGTTTATCAAGAACAATGTCTTACTAAAAAGATAAATGCTCTCCACTTAAGTTCTGCTAAACAAATAACGACTTTGAATGAGGAAATTGCAAATCTAAATAACCAGCTTTCAAAGGAAAAATCAACTGTTTCCTTCCTTCAAAAAGAAAGGAAAAAGTTAAAGAATGATTTCAAAACACGTGAAGACGAGCTTCTTGATAAACAAATTCAAACTTAAGATAAGATAAATGAATTAGATAATATTTTTGGTTACAACGGGTCAATCAAATTCAACGATGCACATGCTCACATAATCCAGACACGTTTTACCACACTGAACAAAATGGCTTTGGGTTATCAAAATCCATTTATCTCAAGCAAGCCAAGCAGAAACAACCGAGTTTTGTATAATGGCAAAGTGTTATTAAAAAGCATGATCCTCCTGCTGTTATGATTCGGAAGAGAACTGCAAGCTTTGGCTCAAGAGAGTCGTCCAAAAATGAAACAATTAGAACAAAGAAAATAAAACCGCAAATTATACTAAATTAATCATCTTTAGGGCTTTGTTTCTCAAACGGCCAAGTCACGTGAAGAGTTGTATTTTTCAATTACTTTCAAAAATGGCAATGTTTGAAAATCCAAATTCAATACCAAATGAAGAGTTTTGTAAAAGATGATACTACACCAATGTTGCTCCGAAATTACAAAATGAGTAAAAAGCACCAATGATGACTCTTCAACGTGTTTCAAACAAAAAATGACTTTGGTATACACAATTGGTCGTCTTCTGCTTACCAAGAGATTTCACAAAATTGTAAAAGATGAAATTTTCCCCATCGTTAACCAAGTTGACGCTAGAGTGCAAAATTTCAAAATACAATTTTTGAAAGAAGCAGCCAAATTTGTTTGAAACTTACATCTCTTCAAAGAAGCTGATGAATCTCTTGCTAAGCACAAGGCATTGGAATTTAAAATTGAGCGTCTCTTGAGAGTAGTTGTTAGTCAAGATATTATGTCTATTGTGCAAAATCCATCTGTTGTAGATTCATCAAATCTCCAAACTGAGCTTGAACGTATGAAAGAACGAATTGAAAATTGTATCGTTAAAAAGGAAAATGAATATGCTAAACTTTGGAATGATTGGTACAAAAAATATAAAGAATGAAAATATGACAAAATTTCATACGATAAAGCTTATAAATTAAAAAGGACTGCAACAAAAGATCAAACGGTTGCAAGCTCAGTTGGGAGATCAAAAGGGTAAAAGTAAGGATACTCCATGTGTATCAAATACCCTTGATCCTTTGTCTCAGAAACTAGAGAATGAGAACGTGGAATTAGAGTTTCAGGTTTTGAATTATGCTAAAGAAAATGCTCATCTTAAGACCACATACAAGAACCTGTTTGACTCTATCTCTGTGACACGAACTCAAACCAAAACAATAATTGACTCTTTGCAAACAAATTACACGACACGATCTATGAAAATACTAAGCTAAGAGCCCAGTTATTTGATAAGGTTTCTGAACAAAAGGACACCACTCATGGAACGAGTACGAATACTAAGTTTGCAAAGCAATCAATCTTGGGAAAACCACCTTCTTCTTCTAGACCAAAACTGTATGCTGTAACTCCTCTTCCTAAATCTAAGGCTATTCCCAAGATCGATGAGTCACATGCTTTGTTCAAAACCAGTCCACATCAAATCGGTCCCACCCCGACAGAAATCAAAATTATGAAAATGAATAACGTGATTTCCCTAGGAATCTTTAGGATTAATCCTTTTAAATCTTCTAGGGTAGACAACTTTATGCCTAACAAACATGTAAAACAAGCTTAAGACAAAAACTGATCACTATTTCAGAACCTCATGTCATCACTAACTACTAGGACCAGAAGACCACAGCCTAGGAACAATCCTAAGAGTGATAATGCCCCTTTTAAGTCTAAGAGTAGTTGCCTCCCGAATAAGTTAGAGAAAATAGAAGAAAACCATAGGAGTTTACAGTCTTCTAATTATCCGGACCATACATCATCTGAATGTAATAACATGAAGCTTGCAATTAGAAATGAAAAATATGAGGTTATTTGTGCTACATGTAAGCAATGTTTAATTACCGCTAATCATGATGAATGTGTGCTTTAGTATGTGAATGGAATGAAATATACAAAGAAAAACCAAAGTGCTAATGTTTCAAATGTTGAAAAATCAAAAGAAACATAAGCCAAAAGTCAAGAAACCTAAAAAGGAAAGGTCCAAAGAAATACTTGCTTCACCTAAACCTAGTACACCTAGATCTTGCCTTAGGTGGTCACCAACTAGAAGAATTTTTAACCTTAACAGAAAAATAATTGCAACCAGTGAATCTGTGTGTCAATCTGACTGCTCTAAAGGAGATAATGCTTGTACTTCTAACCCTTAGGAACCTATCAACAAACGGTTTCCAAGTTCAACTTTCTCTATGACCGGTTGTCAAAATTGGCTTGATACTCTGCTAATTCCATTGCTTTCCGAGTATAAATCGAAGGACAAAGAACATCATGGAGACAATGAATGTGACATTTGATGAGCTTTCAGTGATGGCTTATGTACACTTCAGTGCATAACCCGTGCTTCAAATAAAAGGGGAGTGTACGCTTCAGTGCGCTTTACCTTAAAAGGAAGAGAAATCTTGTTTTCAAAATAGTTGAACACAATTTTTCAAGAATTTTTCAAAAGGATTTTCAAAATCTTTCAAAATTCTATGTTCAACACACTCTCCTCATGTCACTTCAGTAGATATGATAGTCATGACGTCAATGATAGAGTTGGAAAGTCTATTCGGTCATTTGTTCGACGAATTATTCAAATGGAGAAAATCGAGTTGTTTCAAAGTCTTCCGCTGTTACTACTGCTGATGCATCCGATAAGCGTCATCAACAACATGATTCAACTTCATCTACTTCAACTCTAGCAACAACTATCACTGCTGATGGAATCTTCGACTTGTAAATATTTTTTATATTTCTCTTTATTTTGATTTATAAATATTTTATCAGAAAAACAAAATATAAAAATATAAAACCTATAAAAGTAAAATACAAAATCAAAAAATTTCAAAAATACCAAAAATAATCTTCTCCGGCATGTCTCTCGACAATCGATAACATTTACGCACCTAGAAATGTTAATTAATATTGACACGTGTGTGTAAATGAAGTTCGAGCTAGAGTTTCAAATGCTTTCGAAACATGTCTTTTCAAACTTTTTTCTCTACGACTTCTAAGTAAATGTCAGCTTAGGACTCGTCACCAAGAAAAGAAAAATGTTCAACTATGTCCATTTATCTTACACAAACGAGAAGTTCATATTCTTCTCGTCTTGAGCAATGTCATAAAAACATTCAAAGGTTTTGAATGCTCATGAGAAGCACAAAAGGAAATAGATAATTAATAAAACAACCTAACATCATATTTCCGTGTTGATTCACAATATATTTAAGATATTTTCAAAAAAGAAAATTTCAAATTAATTTTAAATTGTATTCTCAAACAAACTCCCACTCTAAGTTTCACTTATTCAAAAATTGAGGGGGGAGTATAATAATAGATTCATTCGCAATGCACTCCTGATCTCCCATACTTAGTATAGGCTCATGTGACTTCTGTACATTAACTTGTTTTTTTAATTCACTAATTGTCAAATATTGTAAACACATATGCAATTTTTAAGGGCAAGAATAGTGATTAAAATGTTGATCAATACGGATTAATAACGGATACGATCTTCAATCTATAAGTGCGTTCCTAAACCTCGCATAAGCAAAACTCTTTCATAATATGTTGCATATGTGTAAGGGGAGCTTTTTGGTAACTTTGGAAACACTCAATGTGTCTTAAATGATTTCTCAAACACGTTGATTGATTTTTTATCAAATGGTTTAATGGATCTTCATGGCAATACACAAAGACCGACCAACTATTATTTCTCAAGGAGTTATAAGGCGGTTAAGGTTAGGTATATTCGTTCTATGATCCAGCTAGAACCAGAGGGATCTACCCAGGAACACTCTCCTTAGATAGAAGAGAAGTCCTAAGTATGAATTGAAAAAAAGGAGTAAAGTGAGAATAAGGGAATAGTGCCAACTGAGATGGAGCTAGTACTGGAACAAACCCAACAAGGTACTAGTCATGAAGTCTCGGTAAGCACTAAAGGGGTTGAAGATTGATAATAATTTTAAATGATCAAGGGAGTGAAAAGAAAAGAAGCCCACCATACACCCTAGACAGAAACCGGTCAGAATACATAATCTATCGGTAATCACAAAGATGATTCTGATATTGAAGACTGACATCATAGACCCAGTGATACACATGCACAACCTCCCTAGCCACTCAGAATCTCTCAAAAAAGAATATGTTTCATTCTCCAGGAGATCAACACGTTCTATCAGCCTTCTCATATCCGGAGACTCGTTGATATTGAAAAGGTGGCAGTGCGCTCCAACCCTGATTTGACCAAATAACAAATGTGCACTTATAGAGTCTAGAGCCAACGAGATCCATCAAAAATCTCACTAGGACACAAATTCTAATATACAAAATGTCGTACATCATTATACAACATTTGGTATCAAAAAGTCCTACGCATTATCCTTGTGGTAATTGCCAGAACATTCAGAGTGATACTCTTTAGTATTCACAGTGATGAATGGAAATCCTTCCAGAGTCAACATCAAACAGCTCTGCGGTAGGTGACTTGCGAGATTCTAAATGAATCAAGCTTGTGTCAACTGGATATCGATTTTGGTCTAGTATATGAATTGACGACTCAATCAGAAAGATAGTAACTATCTGATTCACTTTTACCGTGTTGTCTGCTTTGAGATGCTCCGGTAACGAGAACGGCTAGCGCATCTGCATAACCTTGTCAAGGAGATTCTTTTGAATTCTACCTGATCACAGGCAGTATTTATACTGATTAACGGGGAACCGTGGTTATTGCAACCGTATTCGACGAAGTGACAAAGACACTTTCGTCCATATATGTTTATCTCTAACCTATACTTGCAGGTTTTCTCGACGGTAGCAGCTTCTAGTCCATGACGAGTCAAGATTCAAGACCTCATGCTCAATCAACAAAGATAAATACATGATGAAAGCTCAAGCACATGTGTCAAAGTCTTCTGAAATCTCTGATGTACAAACACTTCCTTAAAAGAGCATTGTCAACATGATTTCTGGATAATAACAAAGATATATCGCACAAGTGGATCAAGTACTACTCCTACCATGATGTGGTACAAGTAATCATGTTAAAGGAAATGCTGAGGGAGATTGTTAGCAAGCTTTCAAGACCTTGAGCATGAGGGTGGAGACACAAGTTTACAAGGTGGCATAAAGATTCAAGGATAAAGATCCAGAGATCTTAGTAGTCAAGATAAATCAAGGCCAAAGACCACGATATCAGTATTTTGTCAAAGAATATCAAGTTAAAGATCAAGATCCATGATCACAGGCATGCAAAAGTATCTTCAAAAGAATTTTCAAGAATACAAGTATCAGAAACCAAATAATCACTTCACTTCATTATGATGAACAAGAAAAGTAAGATTGGATGATGAGAAGAATTGTAGAGAGAGAAAGTAGAGGTTGATTTACTTGTCAAAATACAAATGAGACCAACAACCATCTCTCCACACATGGAGAGGGGTTTATATACCCTAGATGGGCCGGCCTTAAAAGGCTTAGTGGGCCGAGGGTTTGAAATAGGTTTGGCTCGAGTTTACTTGGGCTTTCGCCCGATACACGTGACCGGTTAGCTTACATATAAGAGCCCGTTTACCCGTCTAGCCTATTACAATGTATATTAATTAATAACCGAGACCTAATATAATTAATGAACGAACTTCCATTGTTCGACTCAATATTTTGAGGCTAACAATCTCCCCCGAAGTGAGTTCATTGTGACACTCCTTCGTGAGATCAATGAGATTGCTTTTGTCGTTAAGCTCTTGTGATCTTTGTCTCTGTCTACGTTGTAGGCTTGTTCCTTCATGCTATGTGATCTTTGATCTTGAGCTTGTCATAGTCTTTCGACTTCGTCTTTACGTCCGAGATCTTTAAATCTTTATCCTTTCGTCTTGATCGTCTTTGCCACCTTGCGATCTAGTGTCTTGACCCGGAAGCATGTGCGCCGCGAGCGCGAGTGCATCATCTTGAAAGTCTTGCAACAATCTCCCTTGAAAGACTTGATATCTTTTTAAGGAAGAATCTTGTATATTTAGAGATTGTGCAAAGTCTTTGTCTTAATTCCTTGAGCTTTCCAAGATTCTTGAATCTTGATGCTTATAGTAATGTTCATGTAGATTTAGATGAGCACGAAGTAATAATCAACTTCCAGCTGGAATAAGACATCACCATCTCCATCTTTATGTATCCTGAAATAAAACAGTTAGCAATAAAGCGTATGGACGAATATGGATTTGTCATTCGTCCGGATTTGGTTAGATTAACCTTTGGTTCCGTAGGACCATTTTACAGTATAAATACTGTACTTGTGATCAGGTAGATTCAAAGAATCTCCTTGACAGGGTTTCCAGCTCAAAGCGTAGGATCTTCTAACACAGATGTATTAGATTTACCATGCTTGCTAGTTCTCATTACCGGAACGTCTCAAAGCAGACAACACGGTAAGAGTGAATCAAATAGTTACTATCTTTCTGATTAAGTCGTCAATTCATTTACTGGAACAAGTTTGATTCACATAGAATCGCACCATCGTTTCTTTCCAGTTGACACAAGTTTGATTCATATAGAATCTCGCAAGTCACCTACCAAGAGCTTGTTTGATGTTGGCTCAAGCAGGATTTCCATCTTCATTGTGAATACATAAGTATCACTCGGATGTTACGGACAAATCACAAGGATAATGCGTAGGACTCTTGTTAACACTTGAGAACAAATTGGTGTTCAAAAAGTGTTATAATGGAATGTGTCATAATGAGATGTATTTAAGGATCTCTTGGCTCCCTAGACCTCGATTAGAGCGTTATAGTTTTAGTAATCGAAGGCTAGACAGACTGCCACCTTTCAATATCAACTAACTCAGAGTGAGAAAGTCAATAGAAGTCGTGTGTATCTCCGTGACAAATGAGACAAGTTTCTATTAAGAGAAACTTGAATGGCTGGGAGGGTTATCATTGCAATCACTGGGTCAATGATTTCGTCTTAATGTCAGCAACGCAAACACTGTGATTCTGACAGCATATGTATTGACTTGTTTATGCCTAAGTTATGTAGAAGGTCTTCTATCTTTTTTTTTTTATTTGTTTTACCCTTTTATCATCCATTTCTTTTCATTCTCAACCCCTTCATTGCATACCAAGACATCATTACTAATACTTGTTGGTGATTGTTTCCAGTGTTAGCTCAATCTTACTCGGCATTCTTCTATACACATTCATCTCCAATCATACCTAAGGACTGCTATTTCTAACTATTTAGTGTCCTTAGGTAGATCCCTCCGGTTCTGGTGGATCATAGGACGAAATCCAAACCTTACCACCATGACTTCACGAATCGTCGAGAAATAAGATGTGAAGGTAATGCGATCGTAACCAAAAATCTTTTTTCGAAGAGTAACAGCACTTTGAGTCGATAAGATCACTTATATATTTTCAAGGATCACATTTTTAAATACATTTCTCCCCTATATTTAAAATAATAAATTTACTTAGTTTAGAAGTACTTTGTGATTAAAATTTGTCTTGAAATACCATGGGGAGAAAACTTTTATACTTTGCATGAATTATATGGAACATTAACTTGCTCCCCCTCGATTTTACATATGTTTGACACCAAAAAAACGATACCAAGTTGTAAAATTAAAATATAAAATTCAGGGTATTTGACATTGTTGAGCACATTTTAAAGATTATTAATTGTCATCAAGGAATTCTTAAAAAATTATGCTCACCCACCAATCAACTTATAAGAAATCCATCTATTTAATAGCCATTATATTCCTTAGATGTATGAAGACCATTTTCTAAAATTGTTTGAATACATAAGAATTATCATGGTATGATGTATCCAAAATCATTAAAACATTGTTTTTCAGAAACTCCCCCTCAAACATTGACTCATTTTAAAATGACACCAAATGTAGAATAATTGTCTTGTAAAACAATATGAGGGAATGAAGTTGTTAGAACACACAATTTGTAAAAATTTGTGAATCGTCATGAAAAATCATGATAACAATCGTGTTTCAACTTTTGAAAAACCAATGTTAGAAGACTCTCTCTAACGCTAAGGATTACGAACTTTTATGCGTATACTCTCCTTTGTCGGTCGGGTCCGAGTTGCAATCTGAGAGTGATTACAAGTCATTAAGAAAAATTAGAAATGACATGTTTTGAAAACATTTGAAACTCCTGTTCGAACTTCATTTACACGCCCGTGTCGATGTTAATCAACATTTCTAGGTACGTAAATGTTATCGATTCCAAAAGACATGTCGAGAAGAATATTTTTTGAAACATTTTCTGATTTTTTGATTTTGTATTTTCTTTTTGAAATTTTATATTTTTGTATTTTTCTTTTTTCAAAAATATATACATGGTGATGTTTGATGAAGTATCAAGCCGATTTCATTGCAAACCATCAGTTTTTTTGCTGGAGTCAAACATCTCATACCATTCGCCACTGACAAGATACTGAACCAATCTCCAGGATAGTGCTTAGTAAACATATCAGCCAATTGGTATTCTGTTCTGACAAAGTACAATTCAATTATACCGTTTTCAACCTATTCCTTGATAAAATGATATCGAGTATGGATGTGCTTGGTACGAGAGTGCTGCACGGGGTTACATGAGATTGCTATGGCTGACCGAGAGTCATAATACAACGGTATTATAGTTGTAGTTTGAAGCCAAATCTTAAAAGTTGTGTCTCATCCACCTTACTTGAGCACAACTTGCGATACGCCACGTGATTCAGCCTCTGCGGACGACATTTGCAGTACAAGTCTATTGCTTCGTTGACATCCAGCTGACACATATCACCTAGGAACTGTATTCCCCAAAGTGCTTTTGCGAGTAATCAACGCAACTGGCATGATCGCATCTAAAAAAGCTTTAGATCAAAGCCAGAACCCTTCGGATACCAGATTCTATGTTAATGGGTACCTCTTAAGTATCGAAAGATCATTTTAACTCTTTGAGGTGTTTTTCAGTCGTCTTGTTAAATTCTGCACAATACAAAACAGCTTGCACTATGTCTGGTCTACTAGAAGTCTATACATAGTGACCAGATTTTACTATGGTAATACATTTGGTCTACGGGTTCACCACTCAAGTCTGCATCTAATTTAGGTTTCGTAGCCATTGGTGTACCAATGCTTTGTCCTTTTTCCATACCATGTTTTTTAAGAATCTCTAAGGTGTACTTGGCCTGATTGATAAAAATACCTCGTGGGGATTGGTGGATCTGAAGTCCTAAAAAAAATTTCATTTCCCTATTTAAGTGAACATCCAAATCTACTGTGTATTAATTTTTCAAATCGTTTAGAAAATTTAGGGTTTGTGGAACCAAAATTAATGTCATCAACGTAAATTTTCACAAGTAGAATGTCCTCCTCGTATTTTAGCGTAAATAGGGTTGGGTCAATGATACCTTTAGTAAAACCTTTGGAAATTAGGAATTTTGAGAGTTCATCGTACCAGGCTCTCGGAGCTTGTTTTAATCCATATAGAGCTTTCCTTAGATGGTAAACCTTTTCTGGATGATCAGGATCAACGAACCCGTCTGGTTGTGCAACATAAACCTCCTCCTTCAATACATTAAGTAAATGTGCCTATTTCAATGTCCATCTGATAAATTGGAAAAGACTTGTGTGCAGCATATGCGACAAAAATCCTGACAGCCTCCAAGCGAGCAACTGGAGCAAATGATTCTTCGAAATCAATACCCTCTTCCTGAGCATAACCCTTTGCTACAAGTCGTGCTTTGGCAAATTACAGCTTTGCTTCATCCATTTTGTTTTCCATAACCACTTTAGCTTTGATTACGTTTCTTGCCAAAAGTTTGTCAACGAGTTCCCGAGCTTGAGTCGTCCAAACTGATGAAGTTCTTCCTGCATTGCTTCTATCCATGCAGAATCAGCCATTGCGTCCTTAATGTTTTTCGGTTCAACAATACTCACGGTGAGTGCGAACATACACATTTCAGGATCTGTTGCAAGTTGTCGTCTTGTTTGCACTGGCTTGGATGGATTGCCACGAACTTGAGTTAACGGGTGATCTTTTGTCCATCGGTATTCGGAATCTTGAGGTTGATTGAAGGTATGCATATTTGAAGTACCAATATTGCGTGAGGAAGACTCAACATTTTCTTGTACCGGTGTACAGAAAGGATTGGTAAATTCTGCTTGATTATCGTTGTTTTCCTCAGCATGAACATTTGTTGGAGTTGTCGGTTCTGATGTAGGTTGAATATGCGTTGAAGGTAGTGTGTCTTTTTTAATAGAATTGTCGGTGGGAGAAGAAGACTTGTTGACACGAGAAGTACCATCATTGAAAAATTCATCGTACAAAGGACCGAAAAGAAGATCCAACTCCTGTTGTGATGGAACTATTGTATCTGCTGAAGGAGAACTATTTTGTAGTTCTGGTGCGGGGTCAGGGTTGTCATAATCTGATGCCTTTTGTCGTTGGGGAACGAGGCCTGAAGTGTCATTAGCAACAGACGTCTCTGACATCTCTTTGATCTCATCGAATCTGAGATGTATGGATTCAACTATCAATCTTGTTCTCTTGTTATAGACACGATATCCCTTTGACTGAGTAGAGTATCCTACCAAGATGCACTGATCCCCTTTTTCTTTCATCTTATCCAAGTTTTCACCATCTCTGGTTAGGTAACAAGAGCAACCAAAGATGTGAAGGTGTTTAGTTGAGGATTTTCTGTCATTAATGATGTGATATGCGTTTTCCTCATAAGTTGAGGATGATGATTGGATCTGTTTTGAGTATAGCAAGCGGTGCAATGCTTCAGCTAAAATAATAAAGGAAGTTTATAACCGAAAGCATCGTTCGAAGCAGCCTCAACGAGAGTGCGGTTTCGTCTTTCGACAACGCCGTTCTATTCAGGTGTTCAAGGTGTAGAAGTTTGATGCTTAATTCCTTCTTCTTTAAAGAATGCATTAAGTGTCTTGTTTAAGAACTCAGTGCCTCTGTCAGTGCGAACAAAAATTACTAGGGCTTGAAGATTTCTTTGGATCATCGTGAGAAAGTCTTTTAAAACTCTGGTGTTTCATCCTTGGAACGAAGAAAAAACAAAAAGAGTGTCTAAGTATATCTGGAGTAGTCATCAACAATTACCAGAGTATATTTCTTCCCATTTATGCTAGCAACCCGCATTGGACCACATAAGTCCATATGAAGCAAATTTAACCATCCATTTGAACTTGGAAATAAAGTCTTTGAGTTGAATAACTACATTTTTGCTTTACTCACTTCACAAGAGGAACATAGTTGATCCTTGACATACTTCAGTTTTGGTAACCAATCACAACATCCTTCTTTGAAAGCAAGTTGATGTAGTCGAAGTTGAGATGAGAAAGTCTTCAATGCCATAACCATGCTTGAGTTGGTGATGCTTTAGCCATGAGACAGATTGGAGTTGATGAAGTTGTTACTTAAAGAGAAATTATATAGAGATCAGTTCCACGATTACCGGTTATTAATCTGTTTTCCTAAATACCTCTAACAAAGCACATAGTTTTCCGAAAAATGCAACCTCTAAATCCGCAACACAGAATGACCAACACGAAGAAAAGATAGTGATTGAGACCTCGACGTTAGTAAGACCCTGATGATCGAAATATTTCCTTGAACCAAAATCTCCATAACCAAGAATTGGAGCAAATTGATCATTGCCAAAATGAACGGTACCTAAATATTTTTCAACAAAATTGCACAGCAGTGATAGATTACCCATCATGTGCTTTGTGCATCCCGAGTCAACAATGAATAGGATGAGTTGTACAATCTGCAAGAGAATTAAAGGACGATGGAATACATGACAAATTGGATCCTAAAGTGTTTGATAAGTTTTAAGACATTAGTTATCCTAGATATATTATCTATGGCAAAACTAACTTTCTTTAGTCACCTTTTCATCCTAACTTTAGGTACCCACTTGCTTTTTTTGTCTTAGAATGCTGATGGGCAATTGTGTGTTATCCACCATTTCCACGCCTTACTAATTTTTTTATATAGCATCCTATAGTTACTCTTAGAATTTTGGTATGATGCTGATGCAACTGTTTTCTTATGGGGTGCTGCAACAGATTTGTTCGCTTGACTTTTGGGTTTTCTAGTACTAATAGGCACTACATTAGGCTTCTTAGTTCTAGCATTCACGTCATTCAAAAACTTAGAAACACAAGCATCATGATTCGAATTAAACACACATTTTCCACAAGTAGCACAAACAACATTAACATTCGAAGTTCTGGAATTTAAACTGTCATTACACGCAGTTACAGACTTTGTTTGATTAGAAATACGAGAAATCCTAGGGTGGTCTTCTACTTCAGTCTTCTTAAACTTCACTTGACTAGTGTTTGGCAGGACCTTATCTTTCATTTGATTGCTCCTAGGCTGTGGTCTGCTAACATTAGTTCTGTGAGCTACTCCTGTAGATGTAGACATGCGAGGATTAGTATTCCTAGAAGTCTAAGGCAACTGTGGTGCTCTAGTTTGTGTTGTACTACTTTCAATTCAATACATGCCTGGTTTAATCACATTTGTGTTTCTTACAGCTTGCGTTGCTGTTTGAGGCAAATTCTGTGGAGTGACTGGTTTTGATAAACCCTCTGACTCATTAGTTTTTGAAACCGACTTTTTCTTTGCAAAATTTGTTCTCTCAAGAGAGTCTGAAAAAGGAGCCAGTTTTCCTAAAACTGATGGTTTTGGAATCCTTTGAGCATTTGGTTGTCGAACAACAGATGGTTTATCAAACTTAGTGGAGTACCTTACAGATTTTCCTTTTGCAATTTGTCAATGATTTCTTAACTCAGTGTTGCAATGTTCTTGTCTTGCAGTTAAGCTTTCAAACTGTTAATTCAAAGTATTGTTTTCACGTTTCCATTCAAAATACATTTGACGCTTTTTCTTTGCAAACTGTGTCATTTTTCAGTTGTTCTTGACATTGTTGTAAAGCGATTTCAAGAGAAATTGAGTGTTTTTCTAATTTAGCAAAACTTCATAAAAGCTCAGTGTAAATCTCTTTACTTACAAATTCAGTTTGTTCAGAAAGCTTTTGTGCAAGACAGTCACATTCCCTGACTTTATGAAGATATAAGCAATGTAATTCAGTGATCTCATCTAAATCAAATGAAGATTGCAAATATGAACACCTAATATTATTAGACACACATTCTTGCAAAAGCATATCATACATGTTGGAAAATTCTGCCTTATTAGATTCAAGTTCATCAATTTCATCTTCAAGAGATTCAACGTACTTTAAATCTGCATGCATTTCTTGCTTAAGTTCATGAACAAATGCGAAACTATCATTCTGAGTCTTAAGGGCAAGGGGCATCAAACATATCTTAATTAGGATTTCCATATCTTGAGCAGTTGGGGAACGAAGATGAAGACGGTCGTTTGAATGTTTTACCCATGCTTGATTGATAATTTCTTTCAAATGATTAATGTTATTCGTCATGACATTGTATGCTTGTCTACTTTTGCTTATTGATTTTGACACTGGTAAGAAATCGATGTTTTTCAAAATATTTGGTTTCGTTTTCACAAATGATTTTCTCCACATTTTCTTTCCTATTTCATTTGCCTGTGCAGACTGAATTTCATAATGCTGAGTCGGGGGTTTAAAAATTTCATAAAGACTATTTAACTTGTGTAGTCAAAAGGTTTCACTAAGTCTTTATTCAATTTTGATCGACTCTCGTTATTCAAGCGTCAGAGTCTCTTCCCTATCGGGGACGAGTCTGTTTGCAGGATCAGATTGGTCATGTGGGATCGCATACAAACATGATTTCTCATATTGAGCCTTTTTGAGGTACATTGAATTGGCAAAGGTAGGTCTTCTATTAAATGTAGGGCATTTAGGTGCTAACATATGAATGGTTTGGATTGATTGACTCCTTTTGTAAACAATTTCATTTAAAAATTTTAATTGGTTTTCCAGTGAAATCATTTTGTCAATATATTTTTCTTCCTTAAGCTTCAAATCCGTTATGACATTTGTTTTCTCTTTGACAAGACCTTCGTAATGTGACTTTGTTAAAAGACTCTGTTTGACTAACTCATCATGTTTTTCTTTGACAACAGAAATTTCGTAGGCTTTAAGTTTTAAACCTTCTTTTATGTCAATTTTTTTTTGAGCTAATAGTCCTAGAGTTTCATTTAACTTACGTTCAAGTTTGTCATAGTCAACTGTACGATCATTAAAGGCTTGTAACCTATCAAACTCATTATGGTTTATTTTGAAGTGCAACTAAGCAACTATCACGAATACTATTAGATTCCCCTAGAGTTCTACTAGTTTCCGCAAGAATAGATTTGCACTCAGTTAATTCTTGAGTCAATGTTGCATTCGCTTTCTTTAATTGCTTTTGAACTTTTTATTTCATCGACATCAAAGATTTAAAATTAGCCCAAGTGCAACACGCTCATCATCACATCTACATCGTTTGTGGTCATCCTGAATATCTTATCACACATATCCGGTGAGTCAGGAATTAACATTACTATCACCCTTTCCGCTTGCACAGTGCTTAGTAATGATTCAATTGCTCAAAATGTTGTATTCATTGGCCAAACACATTATCGTCAGTATCGTAATGGTACCTGTTCATAATGGCTCAAGCATCAATAGCCTGAGTCTATATTTTTATTTAGGAACCTCCGGATCTTTGCCATTTAACGTAATGTGCTTCCCAACTCTTGTTCTCAATTTCTTCATCCGTGTCTGCTAGCCAGTCAGATTACTCTGCTTGAATTGAACACCTACTCAGCTTTTTTTATATACAGCACAACTTTTCCATATGATACGTGGAGTGTTAACCCGTTTTTGGATTATCTGCATTCCTTAGCATAATGACCAAATTCCTTGCAGTTAAAACACTGTATCCCAGACTGTTGCACTACTTGACCACCTACAGTTTCTCTAGCCCTCAGGCAACATTTATGCCCTCATGATTCCTAAATTGTCCAGTAATTGTCATTCTTGTACCTTGGAGTAGTATCCACATTCTTGTTTTCTGTTGTTTGAGGAAGTCTTGAGGTTGTTTGTTGTAGGTTTGTAGATTTTCTTGAAGTACTTTGCAATGAGAGCCAAATTTTTTTGCATGTCTTTATCCCTCTAAGCTTGTTCAGGATCACTGTCTTCTTCAGAAGCTGACTCAGATGGTGGTGTGATTGGTTTGGCTATCTCTTTGCCTTTGTATCTTGTAGTTGCATGAGATCTGGTTGGAAGTAAAGCTTTTGATGTGGTGCATATGATTTGTGAGACTTTGATGTTTGATAATAGGTCTTGAAGTGTTTGAGCAGTAGCAACAAGTGCTAATGGGTTAGCATTTCATGGCCAATCTTATCAGCACGGATCATATACCTTTCCTTTGTGTATGTTTTAGATTTCAAAGAGTTTTTGTTGAAATGAAACTTCATCCAACTTGTGTTGTTGCTTGACAATTGTTACAAATCTTGACCATTCTGGTTGAAGTTGTTGAAGAAATTGAACATTGACTTGCATCGTAGCAACTGTCAAATTGTTTCTGATCATTTCATTCATCATCTTGTAGAATCTTGTGTAGTAAGACTCAATTGTTTCTCCATCGTGAGAGGTGAATTGACCAAACTCCCAAAATAAGTTTGTCTTGACATCTTGAATATTAAGTGATTCACTTTGTTGAAGCCTTTTGAAGGCTTCCCACATTTCTGAGCTGTCTGACCATGACATCAACAGTTGAGTAAATTTTCATCTCCAATTACCAACAATATCAAATGAATCGCTTCTTTTTCTAATTCAAAATGAGCTCTGTTTTCAGGAGTCATATTCATAACTGTCTCGACTGTTGTTTGTTCAGGAACTGCTGGAGAATTCTCTGTTGCAGGAACAACTGGTGTTGTAACAATAGTTGGAGTGTAAGGACCTTCTAGAATGCACTTCCGTAAGACATCACCATTGGTCCTTAAATCAATGTATCTAAGAACCGTGATCACCAATGTGCATATCGTCCCGTTGTATAAGCATGGAGGACGATCCCTTGAACCCAGCTGCCAATATGTGTTATCAATTGACTTATCGGTTGTGTGAAGTTACATTGATTTGTCATGATGAATAGATTGAAGAAACAATAAGTGAAAAATGATTGTTAGGATTCTAAGATATATTTTGATGTGATTGCAAGTTGTGGTAAAAAGAAAGCAATAAACGTTCACGGGATTTTACAAGTCTATGATTAAAACCGAGAAGAGAATTGTGTCTTTCGCGGGATTTTACAAAATCAATAGAAAACCATGAATGTTAATTGATTTGGATTAAGGTTTGTTTGTTGTGAATTGAATGTCTTGAAAGTTTAAATTCCTAAACTGACATGTTTCGCTTGCAAGAGTGCATATTTCGCTTGCTTTGGAAATTACGTATTTCGCTTCAAAAGTTACACATTTCGCTTGAATTCAGAAGACTGCACATTTCGCTTGAAAGAGAACATATTTCGCTTGAACTCCACATATTTCGCTTGACCTTAACACTGCATGTTTCGCTTGATAAACATATTTCGCTTAAAGTCAATCTTGCATGTTTCGCTTGAAATTCAATCCTTCATGTTTCGCTTGATTTGCATATTTCGCTTCAGTTAACAAAAATTTGGCAGAGTGTCTTTCTATTAAATTGTAATATTTCGCTTGAGCTAAACCTGCATATTTCGCTTAAACTAAACCTGCATATTTCGCTTATAACTTAAACATATTCCGCTTCTATAATAACCTGCATATTCCGCTTGGCCTAAACATACATGTTCCGCTTGAGGTCACTTTCGGGTGAGGACCACTTAAACTAGAAAACAAAATGTCCTTGTCTTTGTAGGCTAAAATTGTGGATCTTGGTCTCCTCTTGTTTGACCGGTTATGACCACAAAAATGATAAGCCAATCACAAATAAGCTTTGAAAATAAGCAACCAAATAAGCTCTAAATAAGCTCGAAAATCTTGAAAAATAAAAAAATGAAGCAACTAGTTTAGTGACAATAGAAGATGTAGACCAAGTATAGCAAGGTGTAAACAAGCAAAACAAATCAACAAGCCTAAATTTTTTTGAGCCGTGAGCTTATTTAGAAAATAAGCCACGAAATTTTAAGCTTATTAATGGGGGAAAGAAAAAAAAAAAAAAAAAAAATGAAACATAAGAAGGTGTAGATTTAGTGAAGCAAGAAATAGATGAGAAAAATCAAACCAATAAGCCAATTTTTTTTCCAGACGTGAGCTTATTTGGTAAGATAAGCCACGGAAAATTTTGTTTGAGCTTATTAAACCACAAAACAAACACAATCTACCCGAGGCTCTTGATACCAAATGTCGGAATCCAAATAATCAGAACCCGATAACCCGATTCCTTATCGGGTCGGGTTGCAGGTGAGTATCAAAACCCGACTCAACCCGACCCGATAAGACCCGATAACCTGACCCGATAACACCCCTAGTCTCAGGTTAGTAAAGTTTCTCGATCATCTGAATAGATGTGTGTATGACCAAAGTATTCCTATATGCAACAATCAAGTTAACAAATCTTCCAAACATAATATGATAATTGCAACCATACATTGATTTTACTTTTCAGATACGTATCATAATATACATATAATGTACAATCATTACTCTTGATCTTCCTTGAATTAGGCAGTGGGGTAGGAGGCCTGCATGGCAATGCCGCAAATGCCTTCTTTGGCTTCAACAACTCTTTGTGACCTTTATCTTTTAATGCGCATTTTATTTTAAAATATATTTTGTTCAAGCTTTAAATTTATAAAACTCGATTCACCTGACAAACGCACTAACGGGCAGAGAACCCGATCGTGAGTAGTGTAGAGATGGTAAATCTGAGGTCGTCCCAAGAGCTAAGTGTTAATTAGTTTTAATTTGAATTGTCACGTTTTGAAAATGGTTTAAGATTGATTTTGAAAATAACAGGAAAGTAAATATGCGGAAATTAAATGATAGAAGTAATCAAGGAGAGAAACGTGCTAGCCTAGCCATTTCATTACCACTGTCATAACTACGTTTTCCTGTGCAATGTCAAACTATGATTTCACTAGTGGTTTCTAAAGTCGACAGACCAGAATAGGTATATTTAGTCTGCCCTATATTTCCTGCGATCCTGAATCCCTCGAAAGTCACGAAGGTAGGGCAACCAGGTCACAGTGATTAATCCCAAATATCCCAAGAACTAGTTTAATAACGTATACAGGTTATTAACTCTCTCTCTAAAAGAGTTCCTGTGCTTTTTAAGTATATTAAGTGATAGAGGCGGTAACTTGGTTAGTTCCTACACTAGGGATAGGTTGTTAATCCATCCTTAGTACCCTGCTAATCCCATGTTCAATTGGTCGTCTAATAACAGGATCAACATGATCTAAACCACCCGCAATACTACCAAAACCCATGGATAATCAACAGTCAAAGGATATCTAACGAAACCATAATTCAACAGGAAACAAACATTATAACAGTAGTAAATTCATGACTAGGCCAGCACTTGAAGTGCTTAGCCGCTCATAGCAACAACACAGCAAGAATTAAATGAAGAAATCTTGATTAAAGAACTCATAATCCTTACAGTATGCGTTTTGAACGATTAAATACAAAAAGTGATCTCCCTTGGACTTCTGGTGGAATTCTTCAAGGTATAGAAGCCTTGGTCGCTTCTTAGAGCTGTGGTAGAATGGTTGATGTCGAAGTGTCTGAATGAGGCCTTTATTGATAGGTTTTGAATATTTTACAGCGTAACCATATAAGGTGTTACGCCGTAAAGTGCTGATGCGTCCTTTATATATTACAAGCTTAAATATGTTACGACATAATCAACTAGGCACGTTACGCCGTAATGGTGACTCGGATGAGTCATCCTCCTATAA
>BQNB010005460.1:0-97505 GCA_026074375.1 Tanacetum coccineum | reverse complement strand
GCAAACTTATTCATAGGATTTCCTTGTTGAAGTTGTGGGCGATCCACAAATCCATACAGGTCATGTCTTCTAGGTTGTTCCACCGCCTCTTCTTCAGACGTTTCATAATCTTGAAATTTTCTAGGAACTTTGGTGATAGTGTCATCCTTGGCAATTATCTTTGTTTCAATTTCCTCAACCATTTGTCCATCAACTTCCTTCAAGGTCATCTTCTCTTTGACTCTACACGGCCACATGACAATAGGAATTCGGATCTTGCGGTTACACCGCTTGCTATTCTTAATCCTTTTACACCCGGTTACGAAAGCAATTGAATCATGGTACTTTCTACAAATAGGGGGAGACATACTATAATAGACCACAAAACATAGACATCAGGATATGGATCTCAAAATAACAAAGAAAAACTCAACTTATATATATAGTATATAGTATAATGTACTTTATGAAACTTAGGGAAAATAAGCATAATAGGTATATACTTACACATAAGCCCTAAATGCATCTATATGAGGGACCCTTAAGCTATAGTCTAAGCTCAACCACCTAATTCTCTATAACCATAGGCTTTGATACCAATCTGTCACACCCCGCCATCATGGATATCATCACAACACAATGGTGTCAACAATAGAGAAACACTAAATGCATAACTAAGTAATAGAGACACAATGTGTCATGACAATACATTAAACCAAAAGAATGACTTCTTGTATTAATGAAAAAGGGTCTCACCAATACAAGAACAATATCTCACGAACCTAATAAAATCAAATAACATTTAACAAAATCCATGCAACAAACATAAACAACCTCAGGAGCGAACTCTAATGCAAACCTAGCGGTCATTCTAGCCACTTCTCTTAACCTCAGTATTCTCATGAAGCTCACCTGAAAATGATGCTTAAAATGTCAACACAACGGTTGGTGAGAGTCATAGGTTTAAGACACAAGTTTAAGACAAAACAACCCTCTAAATCTAATTTCTGTAATAAATAAAACATAACATAGCAGGACATACAGTGTACTATCATATAGGCTAACATGCAATCACATCAATCCACATTGAGATGTTCACGCTCAATCCTCACATAAAACATAACAACAATGAGATGATCACGCTCACTTAAACAACTCACAGTAATAAAAACGATCCACTGCTCACTACCTATCAAATCCATAAAGTGCCATGAGACATCACTTACGCACAAGCACAACATTCATACCAGAAAAAAGCAATACACATAACATACAATATCACTCATTATCACAATAACTAAAACATTTCAATCCTCTCATCATTTCCATCCCAAGTAAAAACATTATAAAAGTGTGAATATAAACTCACCTGATGCTTTCTTCCCAAAAGAATCCAACAAAAGCTTCACAAAAACACTTCACAGTGATAATCTAAACAATTAAGCACATAATTAACTACCATCAATTAGTCCATTCAAAAACCCAATATGATGTAACCCTCAACTATGATGGTTATCTAAGCATCTACCATAATTCTATACTTGCATTATAAACCATTTTCCAACTCCTAACATATGCCATTTACACTTCAATCGACACTTTAAATTTTCTGGTTTAGAGCATAATGTTTATACTCACTTACGCGTCAAACGTACCCCTTAAACACTTACCACAATTCAAACCAAAATTCACCATGCTACATATATGTCCTATGAACCTCTCATAGCTCTCCCAAATCCATTACCCTTTTACAAATATTCCTTTAGAAATTCATTAATCTAAAGTGTCTAGAATTCGTCCAGAATCTGACCCCCTTAAAGTAGACACTAATATGAAACCATTTAGGACCTCATTATATGCTTAGAAAAAATTCAGGGGTGACACACAATATATAAACTAACTTCCACGTTATTTAAAGCCTCTAACTAGATGTCTAAGTATTTTTAGAAAAATCAAAAACAAAACTGAAATTTGTCACAGTTTTACCCACTAATTTTGTAACGACCTTTTGACCCACTTTCCAACCTTAAAAAATCACGAGACCAACTTTTATGGAAAGTAAACTCTCTGAGGTTATCTCCAATATGTTGTAAATTGTCTATTTGAATTTTTATGAATGAGTTATGACCTATACAAGACTGGCCAAAATTCTTTAGTAAATTAAAAAACGACTATATCTAAAAGATCAAGCCTAGAACCACTAACCCAATCATGAAAATAATCAAACGAATGATCAAACATGATCTATACATCATAAAATTTCAGAAACATAAAACCCTAATCCAAACCCTAGCCGAAAATTACATGTTTAAAACCCTAATCCATCATGCTAGATTACATTAATTAAAAATTAACTAGAATTAAACAAGAATTAGAAAATACCTTAGCAAAGAAACCCTAATTTTTTTTTCTCTTTTTCTTCTCCTGTTCGGTCATCGTCAAACGTAAGGGAAGGGTTTGAGATTTATTTTGTATTTATAGCCTACAATAAGGAGTCCTAGATAATTACCAATTATAATTTGATTCCAAATAAAATTCTTTTTCCCCTTTTTTTTTCTTAGAATATTCGGCCGACATATATATATATATATATATATATATATATATATACACTATCTAGTAATTATATAATTACTTGTATTTCTTTAAATTTTTATAAAAATATTAACTAATTTGACTATACCTTTTTGCTTAAACGAAATTCATTAGACTTTTAAAAATAACTTTTTTATTTTTCATTTTCAACCTAACTTTCCTAAAATATAATTTTTTACATTATTCTTAACTTACCACTTAAAATCTAAACCTATCTTAGATTACTAACACAAAAATACGTATACGTAATAATACTTACACATTTAACACGGAAACGCTCAAATCTCAATAATCATTTCCTTGTCACTCAAAAGTGAACAAAATGAACTCAACCAATTTCATCACCATTCCAATCTCATTGAGATGATCACACTCAATAGATTAATTACCAATACCTCACATAACCTACATAAACTCATTTAAACATACAGAATCACATACATCATATATTGCAACAGGCACATAAGTCAATACTAACGGTTTAACTAACCTGCTTAAATTATGGTTGTCACACTAACCATGGTATCAAGAACATCCAGACGATGATCTATAGGTTCCAACTCACGGATCATAACATGCAGCTTACTCAAACGCCCCCTCACATCCTCACACTGATCTCGGATCAGATTTAGGGACGATCTCTCTTCCGCGATCTGTTGGAGTAAAAAGAACTTTGTGACCCTATGTATCTTCCTCTCACCACTTAAATCCATAAGCTCAGCAAAGTTATGTCCCACAACATTAACGGGTTCCTCGACAAAACAAAGTGTCTTTCAACCTTTAATCTTGACTAACTTCCACAATCTGAATCCAACTGCTATGACTTTGCTTACCTCCACAAGGGTGCAATTAGCAACACATCAATCCCAAACGAAAAGAAGCATCCCACTACATAAACCTCGCTCGTCATCGAGAAAACTCATCAAAACCCTTTAGTTGTTATAACAACGTGTTTTATATCTTAACCTCGCAACTCACAACAAGAACTTCCTTGTAATTAAGATAATAAGATTGTTACAATAGCTTAATGTTTATTTTTCTAAAAAAGAATCTTACGCAAATTCAGGTTTACTCAAACTTTCTGAACTCCCAAATCCCAATTTCGATACTCAGCTCATAAGGACAAATTCTTCAACCAACTAATAGGCAAAGCCATCCCAAGGATCTCAAATGGTCCTACATAACTCGGTTCTAACTTGTCTCTTTTTCCCAAACGTACTACACCTCACCAAGGTGAGACCTTCAACCACCCATAACCTACCAGCATTATTTCAAAAGTTTCCCACTACTACCAAGCTAACTCTTTCGACAATTTAGCTGCCTCAAGCCTTTCCTGTATTACCACTATCTTGTTGGTTATTTCTTGTATCAAATTCGATCCATTCAACTCACTCCCTCCAGTTACGGCCCATAAAATGGTAACCTACATTCCTTTCCATACCATGTTTCAAATAAAGCACATCCATACTCGAATGATAATCCCCACCTTAGGAAAAACTCATCTTACAAAAAGATAAGTATCCCAACTACCTTTAACATCCACCATACACGTCCTAAGCATAGCTAGAAATGGGGTAACTTAGTTAGTCCCATGTTACTAACACCGAACGCATCGTATCCAGTACTCACACTTGTAAATTGACAACAATATCCTTTAGTTATCCCTTACCCACTTATTTTATAACTCGGGTTAACTCAGGTTTGTGCAAACAATCTTGCAGACCCATTGATCACTCAACCACTACGATTAGTCTAACCAAACCACACAAAACTTCGTATCCGCTCCAGGATGGATAGAATACTTTGTCGTATATGCTCTAGTCAATAGCCAAGGTCCTTACATCTCTCATAAGGGAGGTACGAACATTGTCTAACCAATATGAAAACCACTCTCTTCTCTTTTCACACTCGTTTGGTCTAAGGCCACACAACTTCTTATGTTGACACGCGTCTTGCTTTGGACTCTTATCTTATATCACCCAACATCTTTCTTAAACCTAGATCGGTAGTCGTACATTCTATCTCGAACTCATTCTTGGCTTCACTTCCTTCTTCCTACTCCAATCGGTTACAACATTACATTTTGCCTTTCCAAAAGATGGTACTTGGCCTCAAAATCAACTCACTAAATACATACCATCCATCATCTTGCTCATGTTCATTCCTTCGATTGAAAGTGTGTTGGAGACATTCATCATCCGTATAGATTACTCTCCATGTCTCGTTCACTTATATGCTCAGCATTATATAGGCTAAAAACCTACCACGGTTAAGTCATGCAATCTTCTTAAGGAACCTTCAGTTGTCGTGAAGCTAACCAAGCAATCCACCCTTCTCCCCTTTTTCCAAGCATGCGTCTAAATCCTTACTTCGCGCGTCATAATATACTAGGAAATCGTCTGCTCCTTCCGGTAATGCCAAGATAGGCTCATTACCCATTTGATCCCTTCCACATCTAGATAGCTTCCTCTTTGTACGCTTCTACGTTGTTGGAAAACTTCGCGTACATCTTCTCTTCCTTCAGTGACTCTACGATCATCTTCATGTGCGACTCATACTCCTCCTTAGACTTCGGGTCGGTTTAAAATGCTATCATGGTATATATTCGTTACTCTAGCTTGGTCAATATTCGGCCATGCACACCGGCTTCATTAACTCCATGAAAACCGTAGTGCATTGGGTTTTAACCCAATAAGGGCATAGCGTAAATTCATACATGTCCATTACGCATCCTAAAAATAGTCTTAGCTACGTCATCCCCGTGCACCCTCCATTGGTGACATCACATACGAATTTTCTATCTCACTCTTCTCAACTCCTCCATGCACATCCTAAACTACCCACCTTTCTTCTCATCATACAATACGGACGCTTCCCACAACAAGTTACCATTCGAACCAACCCTCACCTTGCAACTCCTGCAATCATTCCACACCTCTTGCCTTTCTAAAAACGTCAAACGACACGAGCCTTCGCAAATCGGCATCGCTCCTTGTACTAATTTCATACGAAATCCTATTCTACGACGAGGGGTAAAACCCACTAAATCCTGAGAAACACTTTGAGAAGCTCACATACTACTAAAGTATCACTAAATTTTGACTCATATGCTTTGGTACTCCTACGAGACCTCGCATCCTCTTTAGTTCGTTTCCTCACGAACCTTAAACACTTTTTAGCTCACTAAGGTATTTTAACTACCTTCTTGTGGCATACCATCCCAGCCTTATGCCTCAACAACTAATTCTCTCATTTAGGCTACATCAACGCTCCCATAACTAAGAGGTACTCAATCAAAAGTAAAACGAGAACTCTCTAATTCCAACTTGGGATCGCGAATAATTCCATTCGCTTCGCTACCATCAATCGCACCACTCTGAAGATATGACCTACCATCAACTCTAGAACCACGCCATGAAGAAATACCAAACTTCACAGTACACCAATGGTATGGGACCCCAAAAATCAACAATCCCAAAGAAGATAAAATTTATCGAAACATTAAACAACGACCATATACGAATGAACATAAGACATAACAAAGCTTAACGATGCTAGAAACACAACCTAATGATAACTACCACGTACCATGACAATTATTTAAAAAGTATTAAGAACCTTTTGTACCAAAACTGACTTTCTACCCAGGAAACTTTCCCTCATAAACCTACTTTACCAATCATTTTAAACAAAGAATACCTTACTTAATAATGCCAATAATTTTTAAGTGTTAAAAATAAATTTAAACTTAATTTTTCATAACGTATTTAATTAGGATTTATTAAATAAAAGGAAATCAAAAGATGGTTAAAATCTAATGTGTTTCATTTTATTTTATATAATTTTTTTTCGAAGTAGTTATTTACAACCTTAAACGAATGATATTAAAACTCTACAAAAATTACTTTGAAAAGGAATTTATGACTCGCAACAAAAGACATCATGATAGCAAAATAGACTCCCAAAATACCTTAAGGATTCCAATACAAAAATGTTAATTTTCTTGAAAACGAACACGACAGGAACTCTTGCAAACCAAACAAACCATGAGAACTCATCCATACCAACGGTCTTAGAACCAAACCAAAAAGTATCGTCACCTTAAGACAAAGGAAAACAATCAAAACGCCGAACGGAGAACATAGAACACCAGTTCTATGATAACACCTTAGAATACCAACACGAGCTTTGGATATCTCAACGAACAACGAGCTAACGAACCAACTTAAGAATCACGACGACAATGCCAACAGGTATCCGATGTATCCGCAAACGATAGATGAAAGGGAACCTTACCATCTACGCAACCCAACCTAAATGATTGCTCAATCGGTTAAGAGAGGATTTTCTCTAAACCATTTACAACCTATCCTCTGACAGGATTCACATCACATCTACACTACCATCTACACCTCCAGACTTACATCCTTACATAATACATATCAAGCAACAATGATTAATGCAATCAAAGTCACAAGTCCACGTGTGTGTTGCCTTTATAATTATGTTCGCGACCATAATTATAATTGCACCCTTTTTCACTCGTTTTATACTTACTTCCAAGTCCACACTTTCTCAATGATAACACATCTTCTTCCCACCATAGCACTTGATAATAATCCAAATATAACTCTAACATGGATAATCCATCTAAGATACCATAAAAAATCCCCAATCGACCAAACGAAACAGAAGTCACATCATGACCTAAAATATAAAAGCAATCCTCGATTATAGCAAAGCATCGAGGTAGAAAATGAAATAAACTTACGTTGGGCCTCGCTTGGGTTTGAATTTTCTCTCTCAAAAGTCACCCAAACTCTGTGGTCCAGTGAGTAAATTCTTTCCCAACGATATCTTCAGGGGTAGGGAAAACATGACTAAAATAATAACAAAAGGGTATATATTATTAGATCCCCATAATGAAAAAGTATATATTTCATATTATATAGTAGTAATTTAAAATAGAAAGAATTTCAAATCTTTTAGGTAGTGGAAACATACGGTATATACGTACACAAACACTTATGCCCTTAAAATGAAAACTATATGTGTCCCTTAAGCTATAGTCCTAGCTTATCCACTAGTTCTCTATAACCAATAGTGCTTCTAATATACCAATCTGTCATTACCCGCCTTAGGGGAAACACGAGGCGTAACATCATAGATATCATACAACACAATGGTGTCTACTATAGAGAAATCTAAATGAAAGAAATAATCAAATGGACACTATGTGTCATGACAATACCCAACACAAGATAGAGGAGTCTTGCATTACTAAAGTAATGTCATACACGAAAAAAATGATCCAAATACTAACAATCTCTAACAAACACAGTTATCAAGGCCTAAACAATGAAAAGACCAGAAAAGGACAATCCACAGCAATGCCTAAGGTCTCCTTTAGCCACTTTTACTTAACATCTTCTTATCATCACGATACTCACCTGAAAATTGAATCTTATAACGTCAACTTAAAGTTGGTGAGAGTCATAGGTTTTAAGAACTACGATGTGAAATCCAAATTAAATCATTACTTTGATAAATGAAAAAACCTGCATGATCAATAATTGAACTACCCATATAAGTATATGTAAACCAAATCAAATCCAATCCCAATCCATACCATTCACACGATTTATGAGATGTTCTATCGCAGAAATATCCAATTTGTTCCCACTAAGACATTGACGCATACCACAATCCACTCTAATTGATCATAGCAATGTTGCATACCACAAAAACATTCTCTAATTGATCACCTAAGCCATGGAGGTATCACATCACATCATGTTATAGCACATAAAATATAATAAGCCACATAATGTCCATGCATCACTTTAAACACATATCAAGTCAATCAAAACATTTACATACTTGCTCATTTCCATCCCATAGTTTAAAACGAATGTAATAGTGGAGACTATGAAAACTCACCTGATGCTTAGCTTCCCAAAGAATCCAACAATTGCTTCACAAATACTTCACGGATAATCTAAATAATTAAGCACACAATAAGCTACAATCAACTAGGCATTCAACCCAATACGATGTAACCTCAACTATGATAGATATCTAAGCTATCTACCATAGTTCTATTCTTGTTTTAACCCTTTTCCAACTTCTACATATGCCATTTACACTTCAATGCTACACTTTAAACTTTCTGGTTTTGAGCAGAATTTTATACTCACTTACGCGTCCTAAACGCACCACTTAAACACTTCTATAATTCAAACCAAAATTCACTATGCTACATATATGTCTTATGAACCTCCCATAGGTCTCCCAAAGCCATTACCCTTTTTCAAATACCCTTTAAAAATTCATTAATCCAAAGTGTCCAGAATTCGTCCAGAATCTGACCTTCTAAACGTATGACACTAGATGACCACGTTAGACCTCATTATATGCCTTAGCAAATATTTAGGGGGTCGCACACAGATATGAACTAACTTCAACGTGTTTTTGTGTCTATAACTAGATGTCTAAGTATTTTTTTTTATGAAAAATCAAATACCAAAACTATAATTAATCACAGTTTTACACAATGATTTTTGTTAAACGGACCTTTTGACCCCACTTCACGACCATAAAACTCATGAGACCAACGTTTCTGTGAAAGTAGACTCTCTAAGTTATCCCCAATTAAGTGGTAAATTGTTTATTGATCTTTTATGAATGGAGTTCATGACATCTACAGACTGAACAAAATTCTGCTGTGAATTAAAAAACGATATATCCAAAGATTCTTGCTCTAAACGACTAACCAATCGTGTAATTAATCAACACGAATGATCAAAACATGAACTATACATCTATAAACTTTCCAGAAACATAAAAAACCTAATTTATAAACCTAATTAGATCCCTTAATCATCCATGTTTAGATTACTAGAATTTATCAAGGAATTGGGAGAAAAATATCTTTAGCAAAGAACCCTAACTTTTTTTCTCTCTTTTTTTCCTTCTCTGATCGGTCGACTGAAACAAGGGGTGTGGGTTTGGGTTTTATTTTTTGTATTTATAGGCTACATTGGGTATTCTAGGTTACTTTCCTAGATTGAAATTTGATCCAAATAAAACTCCTTTTCTTTTTTCTTTTTTTTTTCCTTTTATTTTCTAAAATTCGGGATTTTACTATTCATGCCTAAAAATATATATTTTTTTTTTTCTTTCATTAATTAATTAATTATCTTTATACCTTAGTTTTTTAAAACTAAGATAAATTTGTTTAATATTTTGTTGAAAACATACTTTCTAAAAATAACTTTTCATTTCCAAATTCACTTTCCAAAAATAGAAAGTCTTCCAAAAACTCTCATATTTTAACAAACTCGTTTTTTTCACTAAAATGGAAACACTTCTCATTTTTTATCCATCACCTAGAGATTACCATATTAACCAATCCATTTCTCTCAAAATACCCAATCAATTCCATTATCAAATATAAGTGAATAAAATGAATTTTCTCATCAAAGAACTCTTATCTTAACTTAAAACCTCCTAGAACCTAAAACTTATCTTAAATTACTAACACAAAAATACGTATACGTATAATTACTGACACAATTAACGTGAAACCGCTTCAATCACCGAAATCATTTCCCTTGTTACCAAAACTGAACGAAATGAACTTCACAAAAATCTCACACAAACAAATTTCCTAAACCAAATGAGACGATCACGATCAATGAATTGATTATCCAATTTCACATATCCCACACATACACATATTAAACACGTAATAAAACCATATCAATACATTGCAAACAGATACATTTAGGTCAAACTCTCACGAGTTTGACCAACTGCTCAAGTCATGGTTGTCACAAAACAAACTAAGATCCGGAGCTTCGGGGGTAAGCTTCTTTTTAAGAGGTCTGAAAAGCATAATACAATCCTTAGAAACACAAAACAGTGTTTCGTCTCAAGAAGGTGAGTCATCGTCTAGCTATTTGGAAAAATCTTGGATAAATAGTCGGTAAAAACCGCTATGTCTAGGAAAACTGCCTAACACCTTTTTACGGTAGTGGGTGAGGTTGCTAGCGATAACATTGACTTTAGCTGACGAACCACTCTTTTCCCGGCTTTGAAATTATATGTCCTAACACAAATTCCTTCTATACACATAAAGTGGAACTTCTCCAATAAGAATAAATTGTGTCTTCACACCGTTTTTAGATCTTTTCTAAATTGGAGAGGCACGAATCACAAAACTATCCCCAAAATAAAAAATGTAATATCATCGATAAACACTTCCACAGTCTTTTCGATCAATAAAATTCGCCCTAATTGGAAATTATGGCCATCATACACCGTTGGAAGAGTACCAGGAGCATTTACAACAAGCCAAATGGCATGCGACTGGTACGCGAAGTTCCATACGGGCATGTGAAGTAGTTTTCTAACTGGTCTTGGGGATTCTAAGTGGTATTGTAAATACACTTGAAAATCCGTCTAGAAAAACAATAAAAAATCTTTTCCGTATTATCTCATCTAAACATTTGATCCATAACATAGGCATTGGAAATGATCTTTTACAATTCGCTTCATTTAATTCTATAGTCGATTCAAATCGATCTCCACTCGTATACTAAAAACGTGTCGGAATTTAATTCATTCTCTTCATTAGCAACAACGGTTTTATTCTACCTTTCTTGGGAAAACACAATTGCATGGATAACCCATGCGGTGTCAAAGACTCGGGTAAATTCATATCGGCATCAAGAAGTTTAGACCTCCTTTTGTTTACCTCATGAATTTTGGGGTTAACCGTCTTTGACTTTGAACTATGTGTTTATATCATCAATGCATCAAGGATTTTGTGTGTACAAATGAGGGTCGATACCCTTGAGGTCGATGATTTTCCAAGCAATGGCCCGTTATGAGATTTAAAGAACCTTTTAAGAGAGCTTCTTTTTCATCATCTTTTAAACCTTTTGCAATAATCAATGGTAACTTGTCGTTTTCTTTCAGATAGTTAAGCATATTACAATTGAGATGTAATGTCTTTTAACTCTAATTACGGAGCTCTTCAATTGATGATTTTTCCTTGGTAACTTCACTTTGTTTAAGGTCCATCGGAGGAAGTTGAAACGGGTCATTATTAAAAAAAAATCGATCTCAAACAAATATTCTTCCTCCGGATCGCATCGGCGTAATCTATTTCTGGGTGAAATCTGATAATCCTTGAGATAAGCTTTGAGTTATTCAAAATGGAATTCGGAAGTAAACGGCTCAGACGTCGGGGTGGGATTGCCACCCGAAGAAAAGAATCATTATAGGAAAATCATAGTATTTCGGAGCATACTCCTCACAAACTGCATCAATGATGTCAATTCGGTTTACCGATTTATCATTTGTAGAGGAGTATCTCGTGGTTTGATCTAGATTAAAAGTGACGGCTTCGTTATCAACTCGAAGGGTTATTTCTTCTCCATAAACATCAATTAAAGCACGACTGGTCCTCAAAAAGGATCTCCCAAGTATGAGAGGTACTCGAGGATCGGCTTCAAAATCGACAACAACAAAGTCGGTAGGAAAATAGAACTTTCCCACTTTAACGTAAACGTCTTCAGCGAGTCCTTTAGCATGGGTTATGGATCGATCCGCTAACTCTAAACTCATCCGAGTTGGTGTAAGTTCGGGTAGGGAAAGCTTTTTCCAAAAAGAAAGAGGAATAAGATTTATGCTCGCGCCAAGATCGGCCAAGGCGTGACATACATCCATTCCCAGAAAATTGCATGGAATAAGAAACTTGCCGGGATCTCTAAGCTTTTCGGGAAGCTTTTTGAGGAGCATCGCCGAGCAATTCTCGTTCAACGGTATCTTAGCTAATTCAAGTAACTTTTCCTTATTCATGAGCAAATTCCTAATCGTAGGAGCAAATCTGGGCAAAAAAAAACAAAGCATCCGCGAAACTTATGTCAAAACGCAAATCTTGAAACATTTGAAAAATCTTCTCTTTTTGATACGAAGCTTTTTCACGAAATTTTTCTTGGTTAAGTTGAGAAGGATATTGAATATTTGGCTTAGGTAAACTCTTCGGAACATCGGGTTCCGGAATGGGAGTGGTTTTAGGCAAAGTCTTTGGAACATCGGGTTCCGGAATAGGAGTGGGGGTAACCGGAGGTAGGATTTAAGCGGTACTTCCTTGGAAATTAGATTGCTCCTTATCTGTTGTCTCCTCGGTTTCTCGTTCCACTAACGTTTTAGGAGAAGGTTTAGTAGGAATCGAGGGTCCCTCGTAAGCAACACCACTTCGAGTAGTGATCGCTTTCATCTCACCCTTCGGGTTTGGAATGGTATTACTCGGAAGAGTACCCGAAGTTGAGGCTTGGTTCTTAAACAATCCACATATCATGTTTTGCAAATTATTTTGAAAGGTAGTTTGTTGATTCATCATGACGGCTTGTTGAGATTTTATCGTGTTTTGAATTTTATTCTTAAGGTCTCCTTTCAACGAGTTGATTTGATTTTGCATGTTTCTCATCATTTGGTCGTTATTTCTTTTGTAACTCGATAAATCATTTGAAAACTCTTGTTGAACTTGATTATTAGGCACTTGAAAAGGTTGGTTTTAAAATCCTTGGTTTTGAAAATTCGAAGCATGATTATTTTGAGCTTGAAAACCTTGATTACCATGAAAATTATTTCTCCGATTAAAAATTATTCCTTGAAACTTTGATTTTGATTTTTAACTATTTTAGACCCAGTGTTTTACACCCTGTGAGCAAACCGGGGTGGTTGCATTTTATTACTAACTACGGTTCGGTATGAGCAACTTGATTGTAAGTACAGTTGTCGCACAAACACTAGCTTGATTGTTATCGGTAGTCGGACAATTATACCAAGAAATGGGCACACCACAAGTAAAGCAAAGTTTCCTCAATAGCCTTTGACCGGAGCGGGAGTGACAACTTTCGTAGAAACAATCTCAAACTAAGGTCGAAAGTTGATCCGCAAGCTTATCAATTCTCTCATCCGTCTTACTAATACTTTCCCTAGAAGTCGTATTCATCCTAGAAGCATTTGGTTTGTTTCGTGAATAACGCACTTTTGATTTATTCTCAATTATATTCAAAGTTTCTTCTTTGTCTTACTCAAAGAGTTCCACACGCACGGAATTTATGGAGTCTTGATCATTGTCGTTTAAACATTATAAAAAGTATCAACTTGAGTTAACTCTGGTAAATCCATGGTTGAGGTCAAGCTTAAGCATTTCCTCTAAATAGTTTTCCCACGCTTCACTAAAAAGGTCTCATCGAATTTTAATTTTTGGGTAAATCGAGAGATTTTATTCTTTAAGAGAGTCGTTTTGAAGGAAGGGGAAAAAATTGTTCACGGGTAATTTTTGGTAACGAGATCCTCCCAAGTCAAGATTGAATTAGGAGGTTCTTTCTCGCTACCAAGTTTTAGCGGCCCCCTCGAGCAAGTATGGGAACATCATTAGCTTAATCATATCGTTTGGCACATCCTAATTCGTAGATGAGTCCGAGTAATCTTTTGAAAACTATTACTATGAGCATGAGGATTTTTCGTTCTCTTAAACCGTGAAAGGGGTTGCGGATTAAACAATTGAACGCATATTGTCTTAATCTCAAAATGATCCGCATTAATTTCCGGTAAAATGATAGCTTCTCCGTACCCTTCCGTGGGTGTTCGAAGTAGCTCATCCATTGTTCGTTCCGCCATTGGTGCAACGATAGTACGAAGCTCGGGTTCAACTATGTTTGGAGCACGTCCTTTATTTCGACGTCTCGGAATGGTGATGTTTGAATTTATTTGGAAAATTAAGAATTATAGTGCGATGTACTAAGTAGCAAATGAAAATGATAAAAGAAATGACGGAAATGGAAATTTTTTTGTCTTACCGAATAATAACAAACTTAGGTAACTTCTTAAGAAAATAAATTTTACAAAAGAGGTGCGCCTTTTTCGTAAGTGACAAAAGACGATACTTTTTTTTAATCTTAGGTTCGGGAACTTATAGATGGATAATACCTCAGTTGAAGGTATTATTTGTTGGTGTTCTTTTACCAACTTGGTTAAAAAAATTTATTTCTTATATTAATGAATTCACAAGAAAAATTGAAAAAATCCGGAAGAGCAAATATTTTGTATTTTATCTTTATTTTATTAATTTTCTATTTATACTAAAAGAAAAGAACAATAATTTTTTTTACTTTTTATATTTTTAATTTTTTTTGTATTTTTTTTATTTTCTTAAAAGCGTAACTTTCGAAGACGAAAGGTTCTCCAAATCACGATCAACAAACTGCAAACGATTGGAATCTTAATCACAAATCCCCGGCAGCGGCGCCAAAAACTTGTATGTATATGTTTTAATAGTATAATAAATATAACGATTAATGATTTTCCTTAAACACCCATTGGAGGATCAAAGATAGTAAGAAAAATCACACGAAAATTTTCTACGTAAGAAAATCCGGTAAGTGATTACCGGGTCGTTTTCCCAAAGACTTATGAAATTGAGACCTCGTTTGTTATTTGGACAATGACTTTGATTTGGTTTGATGGAAGATTTAATTTTTCTAAAATCCATAATAGTGAACAAATAAATGGGACAATTAAAGCCTAAACTAAGGGAGAAGGGGACAAAACAATACGGGAAATTAGATTTTAACTAAAAACGCAAATCGGGAATCCTAAACGGGACCTAAAAACCCTAAATTATCAAAAATTAAGTCTAAATGATCTTTAATGGTTTTTTTTAAGTCTTTAATTGAATAAAAATTAGAACAAAGAAAACTAGACCAAAAAAGACGAGAGTTTTAAGCTTAAAAACACTAAAAATATGAACGGGATTCAATCTCGTTCTTTAAAAAATAAAATTTTACAATTTTAACCCTACGAAAGCAAATCTAATTTTCCTAGGTTATAAATGTTAAAAGAAAATTTTCTAAAAAAAATTATATTTTTTTGAATTTTTTTGAATTTTTTATGAATTAAAAACGATTTTAATGAAATTAAATGTTTAAAAATACTAAACTATTTATAAAAATTCTGAAAAAATCATGAAAAGTAGCTTGAATAGTAAGGAATCTAGGGAAAAATAAGCTTCGTGAAAACGCTTTATAGAATAAGCAGAGAAATAAGCCAAACAGCTTTAGTACTAAAGCTAAAATGAGTATAAAAGATAGTTTTGCTAATTATGAAACGAATAAAGACCCAGGGCACGTTGGTTTTGAGTGTGTGTTGTTGTGTCTGGGTTATAAAGGTGAGGAGGTGGGTACAGGGTTCGAGCCTTGCTCAACATGGATTTTTCCCCTCCTCCTTTTTTGTTTTTTTTAGAAAAAACTTTTAAAGCCAAATCTTTAAAACAGCTTATAAGAAAACTTTTTTGTGGAAAACAACATCTTTCTAAAAAATCCACTTAAATAAGCTGAAAAGAGCTTTTTAAACTGGACAGAAAATCACTTTGCATGATTTAATGACTTTTGACAAAATAACTAAGCTAATACTGAGATAAGCTAAAGCTAAACCAAATAAGTATAAGCTATTATTACGAACCTAATAAGCTAAACTGAGCTAAAATATAAGCAAAGCTAATAGCTATAAGACTGAAATTTTCAAATAGCACTTATGATGAAACTGCTTACCACAAAACAAATAACAGGCACTTTTAGTGCTTTTTATTTTTAAGCACATCAACAGAACAATTATGACAATAAAGCCCTAAACCTTACTTAAAACTATCCTTTAAAACTACTTAAAACAGCTGAGGTAAGACATTCGAAATACAAAAAGCAGAGAAAAGGCTAAATAAAAAGTACTACTTAAGTTGTTTTTGATGTTATGATATATATTCTATAAAAAGCTAAATAAGCTAAAATCTAATTCTATAGCTAAAAACTAATTAATTCTAATCTAAATAAGTTAGGTTAAAATAAAAAAATGAGCAAAAGCTTAATGTATAAAGATAGTAATCTCAAATAAGCATTGGTGAAAACATTAACCTAAACCGTCCATAAGGCGATTTTAAAACGGCTTTTTATTTTTTTTTTCCAATAAGCATGTAGATCCTTATGGACGTTTTGGCTTATTACATCTAAAAAGAGTACCTAAAACTTCTAATTAAAACAATATTGAAAAACATTTTGAAAATTTTGATCATTGATACAATGAATAGTCTAAATGAAAAACTGTTATTAACTCCAGTACATATCTGAGTAAACTTAATGGTTTTTTGAAAAAGACAAATGGCTAATTTTTAAGCTAAAAACAGATAAGTAAAAGATCTTTTAAGCACAAAATAAGCTAAAGCAGATTGACAATGACCTAAAATCTACTTGAAACTTGAAAATTAAGACCTAATAACTACATTAACCATCTGAAAATTGAGATTTAAAAAGGCTATTTTTTTGCTACTGATGCAATTTGCACAATAAATGACCAACTCTTAATACTAACAAATGCAGGTTACAAATCTCTATTCTAACACCTAAAGTATACTTAACTAAGAGCAAATGAAGCAATATAAACACTTAGAACAAGATTTAAGCTTAAAAAAGCATTCTAAACTAAAATTTATTTTATATCAAGATTCAAATCACAACTAGTAAACTTGATAAAGACTAAATTAAACTTAATATTACCCTAAATCCTCTAACTATAAGCCTTAAAATAAGGTTTTTGTAAATCAATTTTAAAAGAGAAAAAGGTCTTAGCAGTATCTAAACTCTCGTTGGTCTACTATGCCAAACACCCTCTTTAAATGCAAAAAATCCATTTTAGCTTATAGTTTTGAGATTTAAAGCAAAAACCTTACATGACCAGATTATAGACAGTTATAAACCAACCTATTGAACAAGTATTAAGCACACAAATAAGCCAGAACAATATAATCTTAAGATTCCTATGTACTATTTTTGATTTTTTTTATAGTTTTTATTACATAACAAGTTAACTAGTTCTAGCTAATATGAAAATATTAAGCATCTTAAAACAACAAAATATAAGCAGAGATAAGCTAACTTGAAATAGCCAATAAGCTAATATAAGCAATTAATAAGCAGATTTAAGCTAGTATGTAATATAAAAGCTTGACAAAATTACAAGGGAATCTTAAATAACATGTGCCCTCTAAACCTGGCTTAATCAAATGCTCAAATAGCCATAACATGCTCCAGTTATCCTAGGATAAGTTGGTAAGAGGTCATGAGCCCATCCCCTGATTGGCACCCTTCCATTAAAGTTGAGGTAAATTTTTGGAGTGGATTATGAGTACTATCAGCTCAACTAAGCTTTTGAAAGCTTAGTTGAGTAAATTAATAGCTTATGATTAGCCTTGAGCTTATGAAAAAGTATTAGAGCTTATGAAACCTTAAAGGCTTATCAGACAAAAAGTGATCTTATTAAAATACGAAGAATACAATGAGAAGGAAAATTGAAATTACAATAAGCTAAAACATTACTTGAAAGAAAATTACAAGTTTTTAAAAGTAATAAAGAAAACTATCCTAAATTAGCTAGATATCTTGTGTATGTGAAGTGGTCCGTATTTATAGCCAGAGAAGGAAACTTCTAGGCCCCTTTACACGCTCCTTTATCCTTGATCTTCACCCTTCATATGTTTCCAATCATTGGATCCTATCTTTCATCCGTTGGATTAATGTGTGAGCACGCTGATTGCCATCGTGGCAATCCTATAAGTTAGGAGTTGTGTGCTTCTTTAACAAAGGATTTAGTGTAAAATCCTGCTCTTTGTGTGTTAGTTATCATCCAACGTGTCATTCCCCTTGTTAATTCTAACCAATGAGAGCATTTGATGACGTTTTGCTCTGCCAACACAATGCTTAGTACTTGAATCTTTTAGCTACATAGTCAATTGGGATTTACCCTTTGTTTTTTATGCAAGGTAAAACAAGAGAGATGATGAATAGTAAAAACCGCTTTTCCCATGCTTTTTTTGTTATATCATTGTTTGACCCAGGGTGAAGGGTTTGACTTGGGCCCAGGTTTTATAATAAAGGATTGGGCATGGTGATTTATTTGGGCTCGAGATTGTTAAAGGGATTTAAGGGTTTTGTTTATAAAGGGTTAACGACCGTCTGCCTTTATAATATGAAGACTAACGGTGTTAGGGTTTTAAGGACTTTTGGTGAAAGTTATTTAACATTAAGGGTATTTTGGGTATTTTGAGGGTTTTGGCCTTTTTTCTTTTGTGAGTTGACCATTGCTGACCAAGGGTTGACTTTTGATCTTTTTGCTATCAAACTCCCAGCTCTTGTGCACTCTTTCTATTCTTGTGTTCGTGTTTGCCCGGTTTTGACCGTTTTCTTGTGATTTTTGCAATACCCGTACCTACACATTCACAAACAACAAAATACACAAATACAAGCATATTTTTGCACATTTTGATCATTTAAAGGCCATTTTTGGTATAATAAAGATATGTGATTTCTCACATATCACCCCCATATTTGACATATAGCAGCGGAAGCTAATCTGGGGTATTACTTCATGAATCATAGTCACAATAATAGAAAACGACTCAAAAGAGACGTTTTTGAAAGATAAGTTATCATTCATTATTCATTAGAGTTTTTAGAAAAGAGGTCCCAAATACATTTCAAAACATAAAGTTAAATGATAACAGGTTTGGACGTCCTTAAGTCCAATGCCACTCCGTGCCATAGTTGCTCAATTACCTGAGATAAACATGCTAAAAGGGTCAAACCACAAACGGCTTGAGATGAAAATTCACTGGATTTGAAATGTAATAATCAAATACAAGTATTCATAAGTGGTAATAATTGCAACACATACAATTATCAGGAAAAACAGTATTATTGCCCTAAGCTCATGCAACCAAACATTAACATCCGAAGTCATTTAAAGTACTACTTAAAAGGAAACAACTGTCCTTACGGAAGGTAACTTACCTAGTTTATCATTTGTTGTTCTCAAATATAGTGCTTTTGGTTACCCCATGTATGGGTACACCAACGGGAGTCGTCACCCCCAATAGATCTATCCACAATATTCACGTTCACTCGCAAGTGACTAATGGTTCATGATTAAGAAATATTGGCAGTGAAGGGCAAAACTTAGGCAATAATATATCAGGATAGCAAACAGTTGAAAAACATCTTATATACATGGTTTATAAGCATGTTATTCTCCTACGGGATTTAGTGAACATATAAAGGTGTGGGACTTTGAACTCACCTTTATCCAAGGTAGTTGATTGATTTGAAATCTAATTCAAATGAGAGAAATTAGCCTCGTCTACACAACCTGGGGTACTTTGTCAAGTTTTAGTTTGATGTTGAATTACAAACTTTATATTCAATAAAGTTTAACGGTTTTTTGGTTTGATAACTTGTTGAAAATTATCGTATCACATGTTTCGGGGCTATCAATAATCCAAGGAGTTCATATAGTAAACGTTGAGGAGCATAGGACACTTTAAATCGTAAATCAGCATCTAGTCAAAACGTCATTCCTTCAAATGAAAACCTCCTCACACTGAAATCTCCCTAGTAACGTGATACGGTATAGATTAAACTGTTAAGGTTTTGTTCTTTTTAAGTTTCTCAATAAGCCTTAGCGGGATGATAAATTATGTTAAATATATAACATAATTGATTTTATAGTGTTTCGATCGACGAATGATAACGACAAATGTGTCGGGTTTTAATAAAATCGAGTCTTATAATATTTAAATATATTTTTATAATTAATATAAAAATATTATATTTTATACCTTGTAGAATTATGAAAATGACAATTTATTAACCTTGTTTTATATATATATTTTTACAAAATTAACTCTTTAATTATATATTTTAAAAACATTAAACCTTAAACGTTCAAGTATTGACAAAATACACATGAATTTAACTTTAGGATAATTATATTTTCAGCCCCTTTAGTTCTAAGTTTCAAGAATTTACAATATATACCCCTTTGCATGAAGAAATTTGTGAATTAAGTCCAAAAACCATAATATTGATATTTTTTATTTAGAAAACAATTTTGCAGGTTATATCTTATTACTATAAGCTAAAATAAGTAACTTTTACGAGCTTATAGCTTATCAAAAGAGCTTGTGAGCTTAAAAATCCAAAATGGGTTCGTTTGGTTAACCTGATGGGTTTAAGACTTTAAGATTAGTTTTCAAGCTAATAGAAAAGATAAATGAGCTTATTGAAATAGCTTATTATAACAGCTTATGGCTTATAGCTTGTTAGATACAGGAAAAGAGCTTTTTAGGGTTTTTAGAGTGCGATTGGTTTAGGAAAACCAAATGAGTAAGCTTTAGGGTTTAAGGGCTGATTTCATGAGATCATAAGGATGTATAGGAGTTGATGTATAATCTACAACAATACAAGAGTTTATAGAACAAGGTGAAGACTTACAAAAGCTTGAATGGGTTGAAATTGATGAAATGGGTCGAAAACAACTTTATGTTATGAATCAAAAGACTTCTTTCTTCTTAAATCCTGGCTTCTATTAGCTTAAACCTTCTTTCTTCTCTTCTATGGCATGGCTAGAATATGATTTTATCGGTAGTATGAATTGTTGATGTGAAATTGACGTGTATGTAAGTATGCGTGTATATATTGTGTAAAAGATAAGGTATTGCCCAAGTTTATTGGAGTGGAGTGACCAAGTTAAGTGGTGTGGTGGCCCAAGGATGCTGTAGTGTATGTGACCAAGTAATAGCTAGGGTTGCAATAGGAGGTGATTCATAGATCTTATTGAGGTGCTTGAGGTGCTTGATTTTTAGGTTAGAACTAGTTTTAGGTGTTTAGGGTTTTCGTCTAGGTTTAGGTTAGAATTAGGGTTTTGTTTAGGGTTTAGGGTTAAGATTAGGGTTTTAGAATGATTTAAGGTTTAGTTTCTTGGTTTATAAGTTGTGCTTTAAGTGTTGTAACTTGTGTTAAAGTGGTGGTAAGAAATAAACATGATTTTGGAGGGAAAATGACCTAGTTTGAATTCTATGCATGTTTAGCTTGTACTTTGAGCTTTAGGGAGTTGTATGTTGGTTTTAGAGGGAATTAATATTCAAAATTTATGCATTGTACACTTGTACACATGCCTTGTAAGCTTGAACATTCACTTTATATGTACACATTTCATATAATTAGGGTGTTGATATAAACGTTAACGTTTGAAATCCGTTTTGTAATAAGGTTATGGAAAGTATGTTAAAATAGAGATTACGTATGGATTAAAAAATGATGATTAAACATATTGCTTGACGTATTAAAGTTTACTTGCTTTAAATGTTGGTGAAATTGTCATAGTAGGTTACGTGAGCTGTTTTACTTAGGTTTATGCAAGTTACGTTGCTAATAGGTGAAAGTAAAGTAAAAATATTCCGTGAAAATGGTTAGTCTTTGTACTTTAATTTAATAAGTAGATATTACATTGATGAAAATTCATCGAATTAATAGATGGATAATTACATAGATGAAAATTGTGGGTTGTTATACTAATGTCTTGAAACTCGCAAATATAGTAGGATCCAATTTGTCATGTATTCCATCGTCCTCTAATTCTCTTGCAGATTGCCGCATAGTTGATAGTATTCAGTGTCAGCGTTTCATAATTATTATCTTGGATTTATTCAAGGTAGTAATATCCTTTACAAGTTAAAGGTTCAACATATTATAGTACATCGATCCTACAAAACCTTACACAACGTCGCTTGCACTTTATCCGATACAAAGCTAAATACCGACTCCTAGATCAAGGTAGAACCAAACCCATCGTCGCTTACCCTTTATCCGGTACAAAGCTATATACCGAGTTCTTACACACCGGGTAGAACCAACCCAAACACGTTATATTTTATGGCCCAACATAACAAACCGTGTGTTTTATGGCACAAACACATAAACCATCTAATACAAAGTGATGACAATAGTGAATGCAATATAGAGACATATGTGTCAATTGGATATGAAAGCTTAATCTAGATAAACTTCCATTGATTGGAAGCCTTTAAATAGATGATGATGATGAGATCTCTAATCTTGTAGATCTACATATGTATATGCTTTGTGGTAGATAGAAATGGAAAGATCTCTAAGGCTTGCTTTGGTGGATGAACTTGTAAGTATGCTTACAACAAAATGAGTGTTAGAGCATTATGATCATATGCAAATGAGAGTGTTTCCAACTGATCTTGATGAAGGAAAAATGCAGAGAGAATGTGTGTGAAAAGTCTGTATAAATGGTGAGAAATGGCGTGGTTTATAGGCAAAAATATGCACTATAGCCCGGTTCCACCGGTTCCTTTTCGGCCAGTACACTGAATGGAACTGGCACACAGTTTTGTAAATCCGAATTTTGTGATAAAAAATCTTACATAATCTAATAAGATCTCCAAATATTTTGTTAAGATTTGGAAAGATACTTAAAGATATCAAAGTGATGTCATGCATGAGGTAAGTAACATTTTCTTTTTATTTACTTAAAAATAAAAGTAAACTTGTATATGTAAAAATAAAAAGTCTAGTTGAGTACTAGACAAAATAAAGTTTACTTGTCTAAATAAAATATATATTTAGATGTAAACTTTAGTGTAAAAATAAAAGTGATGCATTTGTATAAAAATACTTGTGAATGCAAAATGTGAAATGAGGTTTGATCATAATGCAACATAACAAACATGTATGAACATGTGTTGTAACATACGAGGAGTTGAGACATGGAGAGATGTTGATGTATGTTGAGACAAAATACGATTACGAGTAAGTTCTACATTTTACGTTATATATTACAAGTTACGTATTTGTCATCAATAAAATAAACGAGAATGTGTAGATTATATATCGTAATATTTGCACTAATATATAATATATTTATGCATCTTTTAGATCCTTTATGTAAATGTTGTTTCTTCCACTTTTTATGACTTTTGCTATTTTTTTACATGACTTATTTTGCCTTTAGGAGGGGGCGGAAATTTTGTGGTCAATTTTTGTTGTCAACGACAATGATCTTTGATAACGAGAACATTTAGATGCGGAAAAAAATGGTTGATCGAAGGCAACTCAACATTATTTTTTTGTGTTTTGACGGCTTATGTTTTAGGGTTTATGCAATGGATACGAAAAAATCCCAATTAAACAAAAAGCAATGGAGTGAAAATTAGGAGATCCCTCCGGATCATCGGCAAGTAGCCGATGACCGAAGGTTAGCAAATTTTGTTGGTGGATTTTACCTAAAGCTCGGATACCATGTAAAGTAGCAAAGAGATGTATTATTAAAGTGTGTTTTGTGTGTTACATAATAGAGATTTCCTATGTATTTATAGCAAATACATGGCTTAATGAACAAGCAATGCAAACCATAATACTCAATGGACCCAAACCCACAATATGTTTGGGCCAACTAATAGTCATCTAATATAATAGAACATAATCAATAATATATCTCTTTGCTATTTTACATAGTATCACAACTTTAGGTAAGATCTGTCAACAAAATTTGCTATCATCCGGTTATCGACTACTTGCCGGTGATCCGGAGGGATCTCGTTGCTTTCGCTTTAATGTTTTTGTTTAATTAGGATTTTGTTTTTCATATTCAATGCATAAACCAATAAACCTTATCATCCAAAACCTTAGCCGTCATAACACATCTTATATTATGTTGATATAGCCACCAATCAACAAAATTATCTCTTCAACATTGCTCATCAACAAATTTATCTCTTCAACATTGCTCTTTGTTCTACCACCAGAGATCATTGTTGTTTTTCGAAAATAGTTTGTTGCAAAATTGTCGCTCTTACCTAAAGGCAAAGCAAACCATGACGTAAAAAAAAGGTCACACAAAGGAGGAAGACGCAAGCAATAAACAGTCATGCCGCTAAATACAATTACGCTTCTGCTCAAACAAACAACAAAGAAGATGATAGAAGAAAAGAAGAAGAAGCGACTTTCAACATATGTTTCAGTTTATTCGTTCGAGTGCCTGTCGTTCAAAATGTCGGGGAGTATTAGATGACTATTGGCCCAAACCTATTGTGGGTTTGAGTCCATTAGGTTTAGGGTTTGTATTTCTTATTCATTAAGTTATGTATTTATTATAAATACATAAGCAATCTTTTTTATGTACTACCTCCGTCTCAAAATTATTGTCCACAGACAAAAAACACATCGTTTAAGAAAAACATCATCATTACAGCTTTCTCTTTCTTACTTTTTGCAGAATGACAGTTTCACCCTTAACTAATTAATTTAAAACTTATTTAATGTTTGTAAAATAACCTCAAGTGAAGGTAATATAGTAAACTCGAACTAAATTTTCTATCTATTTTTAAAAGTGGACAATAAATCTGGAATAACCCGAAATAAAACAGTGAACAATAATACATCTTTTTGCTATGGGTTTTTCTAATATGTGCCACAGGGGCACATGATAAGGAGGGGACAAGAGCTGAAGTGTCAGCTCATGATTTGTCAGCAAATGATTGGTCAACTCCTGAGGAGACAAGGATGTTACCTGTTGATCAATCGGGAGCTGACACATGAGCTCCTGTCTCCTCTTATCATGTGCCCCTAGAGCACATATTAGAAAAACCCTTTTGCTATTTTACACTTTCTACTTTGGTTGTGGAATATTTGTGTTTATGAGAATTGCACATTTGTCCATCTAGATTTGAATCTTGACATCTTATTTAATTTCTTGTAAAGTTTTTGATTTCGTTTGGGAATACAATAAGGATCTATGCAAAAAATATCAGCATTTTTTCACGTGTCTTGTTTTAGTCATTGTGTTCTTTTTACATGCGAACTACAAAAGACGACTTTGTGTCTCATCTTGGTCTTTTGCAATTAAATAACATTTAAAGTTAGAGTTCTAAAAACGATATTTGCTAAATAAATATATATTCCTTCTAATATTTAGTGCAAAAACCTATATAAAGTACAAATATTGCCGGTTATAAGATGACCCAAACGAGTAGCGTGAAAGATTAACTACGCAAAAAGAAACTCAAATATAAAGGTTTGTGTCATGTTGCTAACATGGTAAAACCGTAAAACACATATAAAGCGAGTTGTAGATCTGCTTGTGAAACAATGGGTTCAGCCACTGTTATATACACTGATAAAACAGTTACGTTGTGGACACGGAGAAACTAAAAGGAACTTACACTATTCTTCATCTTGAGATGGTACAACTTCGTTTTAGTTTCTCAATATCCACAATGTAATTGTTTTATCGGTGAATATAACACTGGTTGAACCAATTGTTTCACAAACAGATCTACAACGCGCATTACACAACTACAATCACAACTACAACCACAACCATCTTCTATGTGATCAAACCCAAGCCCTCCACACCATTTAACTTGTAAATGGTTTCCAAGACTTTTCTCTTCACCGAATCAAGAACCATACCCTTGGCGATCCGCCAACTTCCGTCACCATTTTCATCAAGATTATTAGTGGCTCTCGAGACCCTTTTAAGAGCATTATACAAGCATATGACTACCATCACAAAAACCCCAAAACCGTTTAGTTTCTTTGCCTCTTTGGTAAATTTTGGAATGCATGGGTAGCGCGGTTGAGAAGTAAACTAGCTATGCTAGTAAGAGTTATTGCATGTGATACATTGTGACAAAAAAGAAAACTTAGTAAGTTTTTAAAAATGAGAGAAATTGATTGACTATGTATCCTTTTTATACATGAGGATTGCCTACGTAAAATGAAAGATTTTTTTTTCTTTTTGAAGAAATGAAAGATAAGTTGATGTAGCATACCTCATCATGGAAAATGTTATGTTGGTAGAAATATTGCGATATTTAATTTATACATTCTCTTTTTGTTTTGGTGATGACAAACATACAATTTATAACACATAACGTAAAGTGCTTAAGTTACTCGTAATCACTAATCATCAATTCGTCAACATCTTTCGACGTCTCAAGTTTTCTTCAACAATAAATTTAAGTTCGCACCCGACGTAAATCACTAAAGGTATGAACAAACAAACTTTAATTTGTTGAATGATCAAATAAATTTTTTATTTTTCCAAACCTTACATTTATAAAATGGGACAAACATTTTTAAAATATATACAAAACATTTTTGTATTTATAAAAAATATTTTATTCAAAATAAATATTTTGAATTCAAATTTTCCACCTAAAACGGCTAGAAAAAGTCCAGTAAACACCTCCCCTGAATAGGACAAAAAGAGGAGCGTCTGAAAATGGGCGGCCCCCTTAATTATAAGGGGGCCGGCACCCTATTTAAGGGGACCGGCCATAGACCCCGCTCCTCCAGCTTGTCCTATAAATACTGGACTATTCCCCAACATTTTTCTCACCTCTTTGCACAAAGTTTTCTCAGATCTAAAACCTCCTTTCAAACCCTTTCCTTTGATCACTTAACTTATTATAAGTTTGTTTAAAATGTGATCCAATCATCCATCCATTGAAGTGCAAGAGAAGAACTTTCGTTATCATTAAGATACGAAGTTATGTAGGCTACTTAGGGCATTCGTGACATGTCTTACATTCACAATGTATAGATCGAGTCCATGTATTCCAAACTTGTGTAATTGCTTGATCATGGTGATCATGGTGTGTATTGTAGTTAGATCGTGGTGATCTTACCAAGTAGTGTTAGATAGTTGTGATATAAGTAGTGTGGTGAAGTGAAGTTGTGAAGTTGTGAAGAAGTTGTGAAGTTGGGAAGAAGTCGTGAAGTTGTGAAGTCGTGAACAAGTCGTGAAGTCGTGTTGTGATAGATTGGTTCTAGCTAAGATTAGAACTCGACATTTAGCTTTGTGTCGTAAATCGGTGTAAGCAACGTTGTGTACGGTTTTCTCCGCCTTAAGGGAGCTTGTTGACTAGTGAAGTAACTCTCGAGTTGGGTACTCGGGGAGTGGAGTAGGGCGAAGAGGTGCTTCGTGACCGAACCACTATAAATCATCGTGTCCGGTTTGCATTTCCTTTCACTTATCTCTTTACATTTATACTCGCATTTATCGCTTTATATTTATACTTGCAATTGTGTGATGTGTTGATTATATAGTTTTAATTATGTCTTAAATAAATGTGAATATTGTGTGTTGGTTTGTATTGTTGTAAATCGATGTATTAATATGTGTATATAACTCGTATGAACACTCATCATATTGTATCACGCTTGATCGGTAATTTGATACGAAACATTTTAAGATTTTTAATGGAAACGTATTCACCCCCCCCCCCCCCCGTTGGGGGGGGGGGGGGGGTGGGGGAGGGGGGGGGGGGGGGGGGGGGGGGGGGGGGGGGGGGGGCGGGGGGGGGGGGGCGGGGGGGGGGGGGGGGGGGGGGGGGGGGGGGGTGGGTGGGGGGGGGGGGGGGGGGGGGGGGGGGAGGGGAGGTGGGTGGGGGTGGGGGGGGGGGGGGTGGGAGGGGGGGGGGGGGGGGGTGGGGGGGGGGGGGGGGGGGGGGGGGGGGGGGGGGGGGGGGGGGGGGGGTGGGGGGTGGGGGTGGGGGGGGGGGGGGGGGGGGGGGGGCGGGGGGTGTTGTGGGGGGGGGGGGGGGGGGGGGGGGGGGGGGGGGGGGGGGGGGGGGGAGGGGGGGGGGGGTGGGGGGGGGGGGGGGTGGGAGATTTTGAAAAACGATTTGTTCCATAAACTGAATTATCTGATGAACAAGCCTTTTGGTCTTAGAATTCTATGAATTCGTCAGATCCTAGTCCTTCTTGTACACCCACCATAGTCGAGGTTCCAAAAGAACTTCCTAAAGTAAGCATGGTAAATACGAGTTTAAAGAAACTTAAACACCATTTTGCTGACTTTGACATGGTTGTCAAAGAAAGAACCACGGCCACAACTATCACTGAGGGAACTTGGGGGTTTGAACATACAAAAGCTTGTTTTAGAGATGAAATTATTCCATATGTAAAATCACTCAAGGATATATTCAATAAATTCGATCAATATTTAATTGATGAACTTACTGAAGTCCAAAATGTTTTTCATCAAATGGAACAGGCTGTCGAACAATATCGTTTAGAGTCAAAAACTTGTGAAGTTAAAATGAATCAAGTTTTAAATGAGAATGAACGACTCTTGGAACAAGTCATTAACAAAGATATTGTGAATATTGTTGTGAATTCTTCTGTGGATAATGCTTTTGTGAATGTGCATGAATGTAAAAAGTGTCTCAAACTTAAGACTGAGCTTCTCAACAAAAAGGATTTCATTGAAAAAAAGACTTACGATAAACTTTTCAGAAGTTATACAACTCTTGAAAAACATTGCATTTCTTTAGAAGTTGCTACTCAACTTAATCAAGAAAATTTTCAAATGGACAATTCTGTTTCAAATCAAAGTGCTCTAAATTTTGATCAATACTTTGAATTAAATGAATTGAAAGCTCAGCCACAAGAGAAAGACACGGTCATAAGTAAGTTGAAAGAGAGAATTAAATCTTTAAGTGTAAATGTAAATGAGGATAAGGTCAATAAGGACATAGAAGAGATTGAAATGATAAATATTGAATTGGATCATAGGGTGTCAAAACTTATTGCTAAAAATGAACATTTGAAACAGACTTATAAGCAACTTTATAACTCGATTAAACCAACACGTATTCGATCAAAAAAAAACAATGTGATGCTTTAATTAATCAAGTCAATCAAAAGTCTGTGGAAATCTCTGATTTAAATGTAAGTCTTCAAGAAAAAGGTTTGGTCATTACAGCTCTCAAGGATGAATTAAGGAAAATTATATGAAAAGATTTAGCAGATAATATTGTTAACAAACATACTATTGCCCCAGAAATGCTTAAGATTGATGTGGAACCAATAGCCCTTAAATTGTTGAACAATAGGACAGCTCACTCTGACTACCTTAGGCACACTCAGGAACAAGCTGCGATTCTTAGGGAAGTAGTTGAACAAGGAAAATATCAAAATCCTCTAAATAATTCCTTAGACTCTATTTGTAAGTATACTAAATGAATTCAGGAGTTGCTTACAATAATCTGACAAACCTGCCCTAGCATCAACAATTCAAGTGACAAATTAGTGGCTGTCACCCCAAAGAACAAGGACAAAAGAGTTAGATTCACTGAGCCCGTCACATCCTCAAGAAACACAAACACAAAAATAGCTTCTTCATCAAACATAGTTTCTAACAAACCTGTGTTGTCTTCTACAGGAGTAAAACCGTCTACTAGTGCTAGCGGATCACAGCCTTCAGGCAATACAAAAAATATAAGATTCAACGAACACCAAGTAGTACTCAGAAGAATAAAGTAGAAGCCCACCCTAGGACAGTTAAATCTAGTTTGAAAAATAAGAATTGTGTTGTTGAATCTAAAGGAACTACAAATGTGCAACATTCCAAGCTTAATGCGAATTCTAAACTTATATGTGTTAAGTGTAATGGTTGCATGCTTTCTGATAATCATGATTTGTGTGTTCTTAATTTTGTCAATGATGTGAATGCTCATGCTAAATCTAAATCTGTTAAGAAAATTTCAAAGAGAAAAGTTTAGAAACCAACAGGCAAGGTGTTCACAAAAATTGGATACAATTAGAGACCTACTGGTCGGACCTTCACTATAGTAGGAAATGCGTGCCCTTTAACTAGGATTACCATAACTACTGAAGTGCCCTCTAGGAAACCAACTGCTCTAGAAACTGATACACCGAAGCCTGTAGTAATATTGGTTTACTCAAGGAAGCCTAATAAATCTAAAACTAATGTTCCTGTTAGCAAACCTAAGATTATTAAATCTATATCTACTAACAACAAGGAACCCAGTAAATCTTGGGGATCCATAGTTTCCGATGTTCTATCTTCCTCTCTTGATGAATGCAGGTCGTCCAAATTATTCTCTGGTATTTGGACACCGGCTGCTCTAAGCATATGACCGGAGTCGCTCTCAGCTCACCAATTTCGTCTGTAAATTTTTGGGTACAGTCAAATTCGGAAATGATCACATGGAAAAGATAATGGGATATGGTGATTATCAGATTGGGAATGTTACGATCTCAAGGGTTTACTACGTGAAAGGACTTGGATACAACTTATTCTTCGTTGGGTAATTTTATGATTCAAACCTTGAAGTTGCTTTTCATCAACACATCTGCTTCATTCGTAATCTAGAAGGTGTTGATCTATTGACTGGATCTCGAGGCAATAATATGTATACACTGTCTCTTAGAGATATGATGGCGTCGTCCTTTTACCTATAATGTCTCTTGTCAAAGCCTCAAAGACAATCATAGGCTAGGCACCGGCGTCTGTCTCATCTGAACTTTGGTGCAATCAACCATTTAGCTAGACACAGTCTTGTTCGAGGTCTTCCTAAGCTAAAATTTGAAAAGGACCACCTGTGTTCTGCGTGTGCAATGGGAAAAAGCAAGAAGAAACCCCACAAACCTAAATCTGAAGACACCAACCAAGAAAAACTCTATCTTTTGCACATGGATCTTTGTGGTCCAATGCGTGTCGCAAGTGTTAATGGAAAGAAATACATCCTCGTCATTGTAGATGATTACTCTTGATTTACATGGGTAAAGTGCTTAAGGTCAAAAGATGAAACTTCAGATTTCATAATCAAGTTTCTCAAGATGATTCAACTGCGGCTTAAAGTGTCTGTCAGACGAATCAGAACAGATAATGGAAATGAGTTTGTTAATCAAATGTTGCATGAATATTATGAGAAGGTTGGCATCTCTCATGAAACATCTGTTGCTCGCTTTCCATAGCAAAATGGTGTCGTTGAAAGACGTAATCATACGCTAATTGAACTTGCCCGCACAATGTTGATTTATGCAAAAGCTCTATTATTCCTATGGGCAGAAGCAGTTGCTACAGCATGTTATACCCAAAACCATTCCTCAAAAGTCTTCAACATGAGGCAAAACATAACCATATGAGCTTTTACCATGACAAACTTCCGACTTATTATTTTTTCTACGTATTTGGTGCACTTTGTTATCCGACAAATGATAGCGAGAACTTGGGTAAGTTACAACCGAAAGCTGATATTGGTATTTTCATTAGCTATGCACCTACAAAGAAAGCATTTCGAATTTACAACCATTGTACCAGACGAATCCTTGAAATAATTCATGTAGATTTTGATGAGCTGACAGCGATGGCTTCTAAACACAGCAGTTTAGAACCCGTACTTCATGAAATGACTCCTGCAATAATTAGTTCAGGACTCGTACCAAACCTTCCTCCTTCAACACCATTTGTAACACCTTCAAGAACTGATTGGGATGTTTTGTTTCAACCACTGTTGATAGAACTAACAACTCAACCTCTATCAATAGTTTGAATCGCCCAGTCCCCTGAAGTCCATTGTGCTCAATTAGCTGAAGTATGTAGCACAGAATCCGCTGCATCAACCGGATCACCTTCCTCAACAACTGTTGACCAAGATGCACCATCACCTATTAACTCACAAACTTTACCCGAAACTCAATCTCCACTCTTTTCTAACGATGTTGAAGAAGAGAATCATGATTTAAATGTTGTACACATGAATAACGATCCATTCTTTGGCATTCTAATTTCAAAAAACGAGTCTGAAGCATCTTCTTCTTCGGACGTTATTCCCATTTTTGTATACACTGCTGCTCCTAACTCATAACATGTTAACAAATGGACTAAGGATCATCCTTTAGACAACATCATCGATGAACTCAAAAGACCTGTTTCCACAAGACTCCAAATCCATGAACAAGCCTTATTTTGTTACTACGATGCTTTGTTCACATCTATTGAACCAAAGAATTATAAAGATGAATTAACTCAATCATGCTGGATTGAAGCAATGCAAGAGGAGCTTAATGAATTTGAATGCTTAAAGTCTGAGAACTCGTTCCTCGTCCAGATAAAGTGATGGTCATTACTTTAAAATGGATCTACAAGGTGAAACTTGATGAATTAGGAGGAATTCTGATAAACAAGGCTCGATTGGTTGCTCGTGGTTACCGTCAAGAAGGGGGAATTGATTTTGAGGAATCCTTTGCTCCAGTGGCTAGACTTGATGATATTCGAATATCCCTCGCATTTGCTACTCACATGAATATGATCGTCTACCAAATGGATGTTAAGACAACTTTCTGTGCGAAGAAGTTTATGTCAGTCAACCGGACAGGTTTGTGGATCAAGACAATTTGAATCATGTGTACAAGCTTAAGAAGGCTCTCTATGGGTTGAAACAAGCTCCTCGCGCTTGGTATGATCTATTGTTACAGTTTCTACTCTCTTGGGAATTCTCTAAAGGAACCGTGGATCCCACATTGTTCATCAGAATACAAGGCAAAGATATTCTCCTGGTAGGACTACAAATTTCTCAAAGTCCCAGAGGCATCTTTTTAAACCAGTCAAAATATGTTCTTGAATCATTGAAAAAATATGGTATGGAATCTAGTAACCCCGTGGATACTCCCATGGTGGAGAAATCCGAACTGGATGAAGATCCACAAGGGAAAGTAGTCGACCCTACACACTATCGTGGAATGGTTGGCACCCTTATGTATCTCACAGCCAGTAGACCAGACCTAACATATTCTGTATGCATGTGTGCCCGGTATCAGGCAAAGCCTACTAAAAAGCACTTACATGCTGTAAAAAGAATCTTTAAATACCTAAGAGGAACCGTTAATAGGGGACTCTAGTATCCAAAGGATTCTTCTATTGCTCTAACAGCTTATGCAGACGCTGATCACACGAGTTGCCAAGATACTAGACGAAGTACATCTAGAAGTATGCAACTGTTAGGAGATAGACTTGTGAGATGGTCATCTAAGAAATAGAAAAGCGCTGCAATATCCAGTACGGAAGCCGAATACATCGCCCTATCCGGCTGCTGTGCTCAAGTCTTATGGATGAGATCACAACTTACCGACTAAGGCCTTGGATTCAATAAAATTCCAATGTACTGTGATAATAAAAGCGCTATTGCCTTATGCTGCAACAATGTTCAACACTCTTAATCAAAGCATATTGACATCAGATTCCACTTCATAAAAGAGCAAGTTGAGAACATGGTAGTAGAGTTTTACTTTGTCAACACGGAGTATCAGCTAGCAGACATCTTCACTAAAGCCCTTAGCATAGAAAGAATTAAATTTCTTATCAACAAGTTGGGAATGCGAAGTTTTACGCCTAAGACCCTGAAACAGTTGGCAGATGAAGCAGAAGAATAGTGGTGGTACCTATTCTGATATCCTGTGTATAATATGTATATATATTAAAAACCAAAAAAACCAAAAAAGATTTTTCATTATTGAAAACCTTTATAACAACAAAATACAAAAATAAAAAATCTTTAAAACCAAATAAAAAAATAAAAAATATAAAAAATATAAAAAGAGGTAATAATGGCATGTCTTTTGCAAACGATAATTAGAAATGTCTTTTAATAAAGACACAAGGTCCTATATAAAGTTCGTGCAAAAGTTCAAATATTTTCAAAACATGTCATCTATGGCTTGCTATTATTTCAGATAGCAACCCGATCGTCATCTTAAGGACAAGTATTTCAAAAGAAAACTTGACCTCATAACGAGAATTTATTCTCGGGCATGGTCTACTTTATGACCATGCAAAGGCTTGTGTTTACTTTGCAACACAACCCGCGCTTTCTATATACCATAAGTGTACGTGTCAGTGCGCTTATGTGTGAAAATAAGAGAAATCTTATTTAATTGGTGTTTGATTTTCATAATAAAACATTAAGTCATCAGAAAATGATTTTCAAGTACATTTGGCCACTCAAACAACGACAACAACTCTTTAACTAGAAAACGGGTCATTGTTTGAGGGGAAAAAATGTCAAATATCTTCTTCGTAATGATAATGTGATTAAAGGAAAAAGGTTTTTTTTAACTTTAATGGAATATCATTTGTAAAGAAAGTTAATTAAGCTTAGCTTATGTCTGCCTTATATGTTATGTGTTTATGCCTTTAGGGAGTGAATGTGCAAATATAAGTTTCTAGGTATTCTAGTTAAAAACATTAGGGTCTAAGTGTGCCATATGTTAAACTTTATTTGCCTAAAAAAAACTTATACATAAAAAATAAAAAAGGGTATACAACTTGAGGCGGTTCAGCAATTATAAGATTGAATTTTTCTGAAAGCAATCTAATTAAGTTAAGTAGGCTATATTACAAGGTTAAACAAGAATATCTGATCATGTCTTAGGTTGCCTTATTCTATACAAGTTAGTGTTGAATAGGATTTCTTATGACACAATCTCAGTCATCTAAATGCCTTTACATATAATGCCCAATTAAGTTGCCCTTCAGATGATTAGATCTTAGTCAAAAATTCTTCAAGCCTTAATATGCCTAATCACTAGATAACACTTCATGAATTAAGCTTCAGTTCTCGATAATCAAAGGCCTTATAGTGTGTTATATATAAAATTGGTTATATATATGAACTGTATTGGTCAAATCTTAGCAGAACCATGAATACCACTCAAGCTCAACAGAAAGCCCTTGATGATGCTCTTGTTGCTCTTGCGGACCGTCTTGAGTTCGGGAAATACAACATGAGACTCAAAACAGACATTAAACCAAAAGAAGCTACATTTCAGGTCGTGTTAGATCCTCTTGCTCTCACTCCCTTCTACCAAGCATTCCTTATCACTACAGAAGTTCCTGCTATTTACATGCAAGAATTTTAGGCTACTGTTACTGTTCATAAGTCATCTATCAGATTCACAATAAACAATAAGAAATTCTCTCTCGATGTTGAAATATTCTGAGAAATTCTCCAGATTTGCCCTAACATTCCAGGACAACGGTTTGAAGACCTTCCGCTGGAACAAGATATTATCTCTTTCATTAGAGATCTTGGACACTCTGGAGACATCACCTACCTTACTGATGTGAGTGTTGACTACTTACATCAACCATGGAGAGAATTTGCTACCATCATCAACAAATGCCTAAGTGGCAAAGAAACTGGATATTACAAGCTTCGTATGTCCCGTGCTCAAATCCTCTAGGGTATGCTTCATAAGAAGAACATCGACTATGTGTATCTACTATGGGAAGATTTCCTATATCATATAGAGAACAAAGAAGTTAAGAAGACCAACAAGATGTCTTACCCCAGATTCACAAAAATCGTCATTGATTACTTCATGTCAAAGGATCAGTCCATTTCAAGAAGGAACAAGATGTTTTGGCACACCGCTAGAGATGACACCATGTTCACTACTATAAGATGTGTCTCAAGACATGAAAAGACTCAAGTATATGGAACCATTCTCCTAAAGGAATTTACAAACCAAACCATGTTGGAATCCCAAGCGTACAAGACATACTATGCTTATGCTTCTGGAGAGAAAACTCCAAAACCAAAGTACGTTAGAAAGAAAGTTGATTCTGACTCATCTCCCAAGAAAAAGCCTGCTCAAGCTACTAAAGGTACCAGACTCAAGACTTCAGCAAAGGTGGCTAAATCTGACAAGAAGAAGCAACTGGCTAAGATGCCAAAAACCAAAGGATTAGCTGTACTATCTGAGGTTGCATTAACTGAAGCTGAACAACTGAAGTTGGCTACCGAAAGAAGAAAGATACAACTTCACATCTCTCACGCAAGTGGCTCAAGTGATGGAGTTGACACTCAGTCAAAGGTTCCTGATGAGCAACAACAAAAGGTCTCTGGTACAAATGAAGGAGCTGGTGTTGAAGAAACTGAATCTGATAATGATGGAGATGATCTTACTCATCTAAATTTGCCAACTTATAAAGCAGATGATAAAGAAGAAGAAGAAGAAAAAGTAGACGATGAAGAAATGTCTTCTGATCAGAGAGTGTCAACACCACCAGACTATGAACTCACTAATGAAGAAGAAAATAAAGAGGGTGTTGATAAGTATAAGGAGGGTGGATAAAAACAAGACGAAAAAGATGATCTGTACAGAGATGTGAATATTAACCTGGAAAGAAGTGATGCTAAAATGACTGATGCTCAAGCTAACCATGACATGAAAGATTCTCATGTGATTCTAAATCCTGTGCCCCTAGTAGTGCAACAGCAAAGTTCTTCTGTTTCATCAGACTTGGTGTCAAAGTTCATTAATCCTTCTCCGGATACAGGTATTAACTAAATCTTAAATCAAAACATTCAGTCACATACTCTTGTCAATGTATTAGTTTCCGTCGTTGCTGAGACACCTTCTTTTGATATAAAAACTCCTCAACCACCTATTCCCAACACTCGACCGTTACAACAAACACCAAGTTCCACGACAACAACAACAACTAATCCAACAATGACCTTGCCAGATATTCCTAACTTCGCATCCTTATTCTAGTTTGATCAACGGGTATCCGCATTGAAAACTAAAATGTCTGAGTTCAAACAAACCAATCAATTTGTTGAAACTGTATCCTTAATTCCGGGCATTGTTGATAATTACCTTGCTTCTAAGATGAAAAAAACAGTGGATGTGGCTGTTCAGATACAAACAAACAAGCTCAGAGAAGAAGCTCAGGCTGAGAATCAAGAATTTCTTAATCAGGTAGACTCTACCATGAAGGCAATAATCAAGGAGCAGGTTCAAGCTCAAGTCTCCAAGATCATGCCACAGATTGAGAATTACGCAACCGAATCTCTGGGAGCTGAAGACGTCTTACGCAGTAGCAGCTTTACTGTCAGAATTCCAGTTGAAGAGGATTCTCATTGACAAAATAGAGACCAATAAATCAATTGACAGGTCAGACATTCAGAAGAATCTCTACAATGCATTGGTCGAATCGTACAACTCTGACAAAGACATCATTACCTCATATGGTGATGTTGTCACACTAAAGAGAGGTAGAGATGATCAAGACAAGGATGAAGACCCCTCCGCTAAACCGAGGGTCAAAGAGAAGGAGATCAGGCAAAGAAGCTAAGTCATCAAAAGAACCGACACATAAGGAGTCCATGTCCATAAGTTCTTCAAAAGGTGCATCCAGCTCTCAACCAAAATCTTCAGGCAAGTCTGCTCATGCAGAGGAGCATGGTCAAAAAGTTGATGATCTGGAAGATGAACCACATCAAGAGTTCAACACAGGAAATGATGATGTCTCTTGTAAGAGAGGCATTAGATGATGATGAAAGTCAGTGGAATCCATCAAGTTCTCTAACTCCTGATCGTGAATGGCACAAAACAAAGATTATTGACAACCGACCACCTCAACCATGGATCACACAAATGTCTCAAGCTGCAGACACTCAATCTTCGTTTAATGTGTTCTTGGCTACTCCCATTGACTTCTCTGCATTCATAATAAACTGGCTCAAAATTGATAATCTGACTCAAGAAGTGTTGACCGGTCCAACCTATAATCTTATAAAAGGCATGTGCAAGAGTGTAGTGGAATTGGAGTACCACTTGGAAGAAGTCTTTAAAGCTACCAATAATCGATTAGACTGGCACAATCCTGAAGGGAAGCCATATCCCCATGATCTCAGCAAGCCCCTTCCATTAATTCTGAACGAACGAGGTCGTTAAGTTATCTCTTTGGATCACTTCATCAACAACGATCTCGAATATCTGAAAGGAAGAAGCTCAAGTAAAAAATACACCACTTCCATCACCAAGACGAAGGCTGCTGATTATGGTCAAGTAAAGTGGATTGAAGACAAGGTTTCTAAAATATATAGAGTCCGGTAAAAGTTGTCTACGACAAGCATGCTTACTGAGGAACTTATCACTATGGTCCAAAACGTCAGAAATTCTACGAATATGCTTCCAACATGGAAACATCAAAAGATGTCTACTCCAGACACATGATAATTGCAGTAACCAGCCTCAGGATCATGAAGTATTTTGGTTACAGTCATCTAGAAGAGATTATTACTCGAAGACAGGATGATCAGCTATACAAGTTTAGAGAAGGCGACTTCAAAAGACTTTGTCGACAAGACATTGAAGATATGTTACTTCTCCTTGTTTAAAATAAGTTGACCAACCTCAACTTAGAAGAACAGTATGCACCGAATGTAGCTTTAAGAATGTTCACTAGACGTATTGTCATTCAAGAACGCGTGGAAGATCTACAATTGGGAGTCGAAAGCTACCAGAAGAAGATCAACCTCAAAAAGCCAGACACATACCGTTCAGATATCAGAAGAATGACTCCCTACACTCCTTACCCTGACATCCAAGGCATTATCTATGAAGATGAAATGAACAGAAATCGTCTGATGTGCACTGATGAACTTCATAAGTTTAGTGATGGTACACTCAACCATGTTCGTACTGCTCTCAATAATATCACCACAGGGTTTGAGATGGACTACTTGCCAAAGAGAAAATGGAGTAAATAAGACAAGCAAAGAGCTCGTGTGATGATCAATGCAATTGATAAGAAGCTCAGAGATGGAAGATTGATGAGAAACTTGGAAAAGTTTGTTGGTGGAAGACCTTACGGGGGTGACCTACGACTGCTGGAAATGACCATATGACTTGTCATATGCTGTTCTCATATATCAGGTCAAACCTCATACATAATATACTTGTGAATATGTAAATAAGTAGTATAGACTTATGGTGATAATAAGGAGTGGTCGAGTACAAAGTTTTTCAAGAATTTCTTAGTAAATTCAAAATCTTTTAAATTATTGTACTCAGCACTGTCTTATATACCCTTAATTATTGAGGGGGGCATTAAAATGTTCCTTATATGACTTGTGAATAATTGGAACATTTCTCTCCCCGTAAGAATAAATTTTAATCTTTTGATATCCAAAATATCAATAGACTTGACATTTTTGATAAGGAGAGAAAAAGTGATTAAAATATATGGCTAATAACAACGTGATCTTATAAACTTAAGTGTTCGCTCACCCTATATGTGCTAAAATCTTTTGATTAATCGATGCACATATAAAGGGGGGCAAATGGTTATGTGAAGGCTGTAATGTGAAAGTACCAAAGACCGACCATTTAATTACTGTATTGGAGTTATAAGGTGGTTAAGTTTAGGTATTCTTTCTCTAGATCCAGCCATAACCGGAGGGATCTACCCAGGGATATTCTACTAGATAGTGTAAAAGTCCTTAGGCGTGATTAAAAAGGAGTTAAAGTGAGAATACGGGAATAGTGCCGACTAAGATGGAGCTAATACTAGAATAAACCCAACAAGGTATTAGTCATGAAGTCTCGGTAAGCACTGAAGGGGTTGAAGAATGAAAAAGAATTATAAAGATAAAGGGTGAAAAGAAAGAAGCCCTCCATACACTTAGGCAGAAACCAGGTCAATACATAAACTGTCGAAAACACTAAGTTGTTGTCTGGTATTGAAGATAGTCATGGACCCAGTGACGCTATGCACAACCCTCCCCAGCCACTCAAGGTCTCTCAACAGACTCTTGTTTCATTTCTCATAGAGATTACACACATTTCTATCTCTCACTCTGAGTTAGTTGGTATTGAAAAGGTGGCAGTCAGCCCCAGCCTCCGATCACTAAAACTAAAAGTGCACTATTAAGTCTAAAGCCAAAAGAGATCATTTATAAATCTCACTAGGACACTGTTTAAATATATTTGTTGTTCACACACTGTGAAAACAAGTAATAACTTAAGAGTCTTACGCATTATCCTTGTGATCATGCCAGAACATCAGAGTGATACTAAAGTCTTCACAATGATGATGGAAATCCTGCTTGAGCCAACATCAAACAAGCTCTTGGTATGTGACTTATGCGATTCTATATGAATCAAACTTGTGATAACTAGAAAGAAACGATGGTGCGATTCTAAATGAATCAAACTTGTTCCAGTATATGAATTGACGGTTGATGATGAATTTTTGAAATGATTAACACTCTTGATGTGTCACAAAACCACTTTAGCAAGTGACACGTCGATTAAATTTTCAAATCGATTTTTCTATTCAATCGGTGAGATAGTAACTCACTGGTTCACTCTTATCGTGTTGTCTGCTTTGAGACGTTCCGATAAAGAGAACATGCTGAGTTTGACGAATCAAATACATATGTGTTAGAAAGATTCAATACTGCAGCTGGAAATCCTGTCAAGAAGATTCTTCATAAATTGAATCTACCTGATCACAAGTCGATCCTCACGGATTCGAAGGTTAATCCAACCAAACATGGGCGAATGAAAAAGCCATATTCGTCTCCCAACTTTATTGCTAAATGTTTTATTTCAGGACTATATAAAGATGGACGTGGAGGTACCTGGTTCTAGCAAACTCACAGATTCATAGCCACATGCTCATACTCGACCAACATTTATAAAGACATCATGAAAGCTCAAGTACATATTTCAAGACTTCTGCTACTCTGATACCGTACGTCCTTCTAAAAGCGACGAAGTGTTAAAGTGAAAGAATCTCAAAAAAGACATATTATTATTAAAGCTTTTAAGTCAAAGACTAAAGAAAAGTATGAGCATGTCGGTCCAAAAGTCACAAGTTTACAAGATGGAGAAAAGAGATTATGCTTGGTTGATGATCTCAAGATGCTCAAGATCACATAGTTACATACAAGTTAAAGGAACAAGCTTAAGCCTAAAAGTCAATGATCACTACGCCATATTCACAAGAAAAGGAAAAGAAAAATAAGTCTGCGAGCACAAGAACGAAGACCTTCATAGTATGCTAGGTTTAAGTTTTTGTAAAATAGAGTGACCTCCCTTAAGGGGAGATTGTTAGGAACACGAAAGTGTCGGTCACTTTCATAGATACCATTAGATAGCTCGTTTAGTTATTTTTGGAACTTAAGTAGGCTTGTTAGCCCCATGGAAAGCCCATGAGCCCCAAGCCCACACGCCATAACTTATTTCCATGTTATGGAAAGGGTGTTGGTTGTTCATTTTACACACACACTTAATGCATTCTTCTTTCATGTTTACTTTTTCTCTCAAAAATGTTCATCCAACCACTCTCTCTCTCTCTTTAGAAATACCTCTCTTTCCCTCATCAAGTATGTTATTAGATATTAATCTGATTTTAACCAAAACGTTTCATTTTTTTATCACGACCGGTTTTTGGATCCTCAGAAATTTGAATAAAACTTTCCTTCAAAATCAACTCCTCGTCTTGGCTCCACAAATTTCGGGCTCATTTCGTTTCGACTCGAGTTCCTTATCTTTGCCTTCGACTTTATACGTGGGCCACGGCTTGTCTTCTTCGACGTCGGGGTGGGGACCGACCCTTCTTCGTTTTCGTATTCGGTTTCGTCGACCAGGTGGTGGGATTGTTGGTTGGATTGTGGTTGGGAGGCGGTGGCTTGGTTTGGTTGTTGTTGTTGAGAAAATTGGCTAAATTGATGTTGCATTTTCCATTGATTAAATAGAGAAAGTTCGTCGGTAGTAGCAAATGGGGTTTGGAAATTAGGATAGTAAGGCATTTGCTTGTATGGAGGTTGAGTGAAGGAGCCCTGATTGTTGGTCGGATTCAAGACGAGCCCGGAATTTGGTTGTTTGGGTCGTTTAGCATATCGAAAATCCAATTGGGTTGGGATTCATTTTTTTGGAGGGAAAAATGAGAGAAGTAGAAAAGTATACGTTATAAAATATATTAGAAGTGTGTGTGAAGTATGAAATAATAATGAGGTATTTATAAGATTTTTAAAAGGTAAAAATATGATTTTTTTAAGGTATTATTTTCAAAAAACCGATCCTTCCAACGGTTAGTTTTTTCTTTAAAATATAGGCAACGGCGCTAGACCAAAAGACGCGAGGTCCGGAACGATACGCCGTTGGGTTTTCTCACGCCGTTAAACGACGCCCGCCTTTAGCACAAGCTCCCCACTCTTAATCACGAGTGAATGATAATTCTCACCATCATTTTCAATCTTTTTTTTTTTCTCTTATTCTTTATAATATAGAATAAGTATAAAATGTTATTTATAATGGAAAAGTAAAAATGTAAAAATTTGTAAAAGAAACATATATATAAAAAATGAAAATAAACATGTGAGTTAAACTTAGATACATGCAAATTTGCTCAGCTAGTTTTATTTGTGATACTAGATGTCTAGATACATCTTTTTGGCGGCCCAAGAAAAATTCACTTAAACTTTTTGTGGTTGCGCAAATGCAAAAATAAATGGGTTTTTTGAGTTCGGTATTAAGTATGTAAAATGTATTACCCATAAGGTTTTAGTTTCATCATAAGCATATATCTAAAGTAGCATTTCAGTGTTATCTTTTATAAAAAAATAGACATGATAAAATAGATAGACATGATATTTGGCCATACATGACACTAGTCGAGAGAACTTGGAATAAAATGAAGCAATACATTACTTTCTAGTCAATTACTTTGCTTTTTATCCAAAAAGCATAACATTATGTCCCAAACTGAAGGGTATTTCATGTGTTAGAATGTTTTCTAACGATACTGGTTTTAAGTCGTACTTATAACATTGTGAGAATGAGTGGTTATGTAAATTTTGAGATAGTTACTTGTCTTAGGTTGCATGGTATAAGAGTTGAAAACTCATCTGACACGTCAGCGTCACATCAGCTTTATTTCTTTAACTTTAAAACTCACATCAACTCACCTTTCAACCGTAATAAAAACTCACTTTACAACTAAAACTCACCTTACTCATTTTTTTATTTAAATACTTTTATTCATAAACTAAAAACGTAAATATTTACATAAGCGTAAACGTACGAAATTATAAAAACGTTAACTAAGTTTAAAACTTTTATTCATAGATAAGAAACTTAAACGATGCAAAGATAAATTAAAACTATAAGATACGTAGATAACTTAAAACTTAAACGTAAATTAATACTGCAAATTATACTTCGCCTTGATCTTTGCCCTTATTTCATTCATTGTCAATCGCTGGTTCCGGTCAAGTAATCGTATGGTTGGAGATATAACCTTATGTCTTCTTGTTGTGCTCAATACTCCGTAGCTGCAACTTCTCGTTCACGATACGGACATCCCGACATCCCGTCCTTGATCTCTCTAAAATGCTTCCGGCTGTAGTTCAAACCCTGCAGCAGTTGTTCATCTTCGATGAACCTCAACCTATGCATCCTCATTCATAGTTACTATCACAACGCTTTGGACGCCTTATTTTTCCGAGCAGGCGGTCCTCGCTTTAAAGTGAGGTTTTTTAATAAAGAAAAAAAATTTATGTGTAACGATTAGTTTGAAGGGGGTCCACCAAAATTACAAACTCACACTATGTGAGTTGCTCACCATAGGCACATAAAAAGTGTCCAAACTCATCGAGCTAATGACAAATTGAAAAGTGACTTTTTGGTGGCATAAAACTCTGGGGGGGGGGGGGGGGGGGGGGGGGGGGTGAGGGATGGAGGGGGGGGGGGGGGGGTGTTGGGGGGGGGGGAGGGGGGGGGGGGACGCGTTTCATTTTGTTGGTGTGTTATGGCATTGAACGCGTATGGTCTTGTCCACATAGGACGACTGACCGAACAAACCATGACCATAAGATTCAACCTAATATTATTTTCTTTACTTACCAAATCTCCAGATCTCGTTTAATTTGAGAGGAGAATAGCTCACCCCTTCCTCCCATTCCTTACAATTCATTTCCTACAAGCTTCCACCATATCCCGTTTGTCATATGTAGTAAAGAAAATATATTCAATGTATAACTTTGTGTTGTGTAGTTAGAGTTTTTAAGTTAATTTCTAATTTAGAGGTTCAACATCATATACAAATTATGAATATTAATTTACAAAAATTGCCAACGATCAGTGGCGGACCTAGCCGTAAAACCAAGGTGGTTCCCGACTTTAAAAAAAAATAACGGCCCAAGTAGTCGATGAGTCGGGTCGGGTCAAGTCGTGTCTAATTCAACCAAGTTCGTTAATACCAAACATATTTATCAATGCATTATGGAACACGCAAATACTTTCAGACTTTTTGTAAAACTTTTTTTAACAATAATATACTTATTGAAAACTAACTAATTACAAGTTGCCAAACAACTTTAAAAAGATCAAGTTTGAAGTTACTCCATCCGTCCTTAAATAAGTGTCCACTATTAACTTTTTTAGTCTTTTTCAATCAACTTTGACCTTAAATTATTTTGTTTGTGTTATATAATACTTAATGAAAATTATATCAATGAAAATATATTTAAAACTCAATCTATTCATATATTTTGCATTAAGTATTATATAACACAACAAGAAATAGTTAAGGTCAAAGTTGCTAAAAAATGACTTCGAAAGTCAAAAGTGGACACTTATTTAGAGACGAAGGGAGTATTTGTTTTATAAATTTAATAATAAAATTGATTTAAAAAATATTATTTAAAAATAAAAGAAAGTATATATGTGTGAGAGAGAAAGAGTGACATATTAGGGCATCCACAATTAGAGGTTTATGAAAAGTTTTAAAACTCATGAAAATGTTTATCTTTTGTTTCAACCATAGTGAGCTTATAGTTTATATCTGGATTAGAATCCTCTAAAGTTGAGTTAAACATGATACATCATGTTCACTAATCACAAATTAGTTAATTGTATAAAACTTTTTCTTTTAATAAAAATCATGGGCTCACTTATTTATTTTCACTCACAATAAATTTAACATGATCAATCATGTTTGACCATAACTTTAGAGGATCCTTTTCCATGTGGCATGACGAGGTCTAAGATCCTAGACCTATTCATAATTTAATGCATGTGTTATGGTTGAACATTTCATATTATTGTAAAAGGTTTATACATAGTGGTAAGAGGTTTATACTATCAAAAACTTTATAAGTTTATGATTTGACATTTTATAAACATATTGAAAAGTTTCACCATTGTAAATGCTCTTATATTATAAGTGTGTGAGAGAGAAAACTTAACATCCTCCTCTACTTTTACTTTTGGTTGGTCATCTTCACTATTTAAATGTCAAACCCACATAACAAACAACTTTCACCATCAATCCCAAATCTAAATCCAAAACCCACCAACCAAATGGGACCTAAAATCTTTTAATATTGGGTTTAACACAATAAGTCATGTTCTAATTAAACTAAAAAATGGGTCTACGTCAGTGTTTTAAAACCCGAGTCAATTCGACCAGTTAAACCGTGAATTGGTCGGGTTATTGGACGTCGGTTTTTTAAGCGAAAACCCGGTTGAACCGTGATCCAATAGCCTGCCCAAACCAATTAAAAAAAACCGATTTTTAGAATCTACGTTTGCCTAAATATAAAATAATATAGAAGCAACAAGTTTGCATGCACAGCAGGTTGCATGGCCGGGTTTTTAGCAACTAAATAACGTGTGAAATATCAATTAATTTCCTGGCACCAGTATCTTACGGTCTTCGTTTTTACATGCCCTTTTCTTTTTATATTTCCACCCATAGTATCAAACTTGAATTATTTTCTCTCTATCGATCAGATAATTTATTATTATAAAATTGGAGTCGGTTTAGATGTAATGTGTCGTTTAGTTGGGCTGATTGGCTAAAAAATCCTCATCTTGTAACTTTGTAATTTTTTTAGCTTCTTGCTAGTTTTTTAATAAAGTGCTGTTAAAAAAAATGAATAGTTTAAGCGCAAGATATGCCGTCACAAAATCAATTTGTTACACACTATTATGTGAAAATTATTTTGTAAAAATTATGTGATTGTAGCATTTCTCTTATAAAAGTGTATACATGAAATGGAACAGTTTATTTAGTATTTTTGTTAAGTACACATCCATTTTGAGATAAAAAATATTTAATATATGAAACATAATTTTTACAAGCATTTCAGCTATATAAAATGTTCATAATAATTTAAAAAGTTTATAAGTAAAGGAAGTAGGTTTATACAAACTTTATAAAGGTTTATTACACACAATGTTGTTTATATATTCTTATATTTTTTATATTTTATAACTGATATCTCCATCAAGACAAATTCCCCCCTATTAAGTGTTTATTTTTCCATTTTCTTTCCTGGTTACATGTTATCCATTGTCATAATGTATATGTTGTTTATACTTATAAACAGTTGTAAATTAAGGCTCCGTTTAGTTTATAAGTAGGTTTAGAATAGGATTTGGATTTGATGTAAGTTTAGGAGAGAGAAATTATATTTGTTTTATAAATTTAATAATAAAATTGATTTAAGAAATATTATTTAAAAATAAAAGAAAGTATATATGTGTGTGAGAGAAAGAGTGACATATTAGGGCATCCATAATTAGAGGTTTATGAAAAGTTTTAAAACTCATGAAAATGTTTATCTTTTGTTTCAACCATAGTGAGCTTATAGTTTATATCTATGTGGCATGACGAGGTCTAAGATTCTAGACCTATTCATAATTTAATGTATGTGTTATGGTTGAACATTTCATATTATTGTAAAAGGTTTATACATAGTGGTATGAGTTTTATACTATCAAAAGCTTTATAAGTTTATGACTTAATATTTTATAAATCTATTGAAAAGCTTCACTATTGTAGATGCTCTTATATTATAAGTTTATGAGAGATAAAACTTAACATCCTCCTCTACTTTTACTTTTGGTTGACCATCTTCACTATTTAAATATCAAACCCACATAACAAACAACAACTTTCACTATCAATCCCAAATCTAAATCCAAAACCCACCAACCAAATGGGCCCTAAAAGCTTTTAATGTTGGTTTTAACACAATAAGTCATGTTCTAATTAAACTAAAAAATGGGTCTACGTCAGTGTTTTAAAACCTGGGTCAATTCGGCCAGTTAAACCGTGAATTGGTCGGATTATTGGACGTCGGTTTTTTAAGCGAAAACCCGGTTGAACCGTGATCCAATAACCGGCCCAAGCCAATTAAAAAAACCGATTTTTAGAATCTACGTTTGCCTAAATATAAAATAATATAGAAGCAACAAGTTTGCATGCACCTGGTTGCATGGCCGGTTAGCAACAAATAACGTGTGAAATATGGAATTAATTTCCGGCGCCAGTAATCTTTCGGTCTTCGTTTTTCATGCCTTTTCTTTTTATTTTTCCACCTCATATATCAAACTTTGAATTATTTCTCTCTATCGATCAGATAATTTATTATTTTACTCAAAGACCTGATACAAAACTTACTAATTTATTATGACTCATCTTAGGAGAATAGAAAACAAGAGGAATTTCATATATACCCAATGAAACTTTATAAATTATATATTTTCACAAAACACAATTTTTCAATACATATTGTACAATGCTATTGAAGCGTGTTTAAAGAAATATGTAAATATTGAAGTTTTTTAAAGATACATGTAAATGGCTAGAAAATATATTGTGGTTTTGGTCATCAATTACCTAAAGAAACCGAACACCATTTGAAGCTTTTATTGATAGATAGCAAAAACTAGGGAATTATTACAATCTTGGACCAAACAAACTCAACTAAAACCAGAATTAAAGGATGTACAAATACAATCATAAAACCAAACACAAAATACAGAATCATTGTTATTCTAAACTAAATAGACAAGAGCTCGATCTCCTCTCCTTGACAAGCCTTGATGGAGTTTGGATGTCGTCGTATGACTTGCATAGTGGAAATGTCGTCGGCTCCTTTAGCGTGTGTATATATATGGTGTCGAATCTTCTTCGTGATGACACACATACACTGACTTTAAGCCAACAACCTCGGTTTCGTTCAGACCTCTTCTAAACCCCCAATAAATTCGTTTTCGGTTAGACTAATTGGTAGGTGTTCATATCATGGGATGTCTCTTTGGTGATGAATGATGATCAAAATTTTGAATACTAAAGGGAGGACTCTAACATTCCATGACTTATAATTTCGTGGTACATTTAATATATTGAGATATAAGCGGAGAATAATTAAATAAGCATTAAAAACACAATTAAATTTAGCTAGAAGGATTTTAAGCATAAACATGGGCCACACGTTTTCGTCCGTAAGCCAAGGAGGGAAACGTAAACGATGACACTAGCTAATTGCGCCATACATACATAACTAGTGTGCACATTACTCTTAGTTATTCATGCATGCTAACGTAATCAAATGCGTGTCATGATACTATTATTTCTAGATAGTTACTACATCACATCTTTCTATATTTATTAGAGGTTAATTTCCTTGCCATTTAAGAGAAGAAAAATAAATAAAAAAAACTGATTCCAATCTCACTCTATTTGTTTATGTAACAATTACTCAAAGTACGGGTAAAAAAACTGAAATTCTAATTTTAGTCGGGTAGACACCTGAATAGCCAAGTAAATTCAGCGATCTACTGATACGAGGGGATTCCCTACGTATGTACACAAGACACGCTAAAAGATTGTATTGTCTATACTTTTTATGTTTCTAGTTGCATGCCTAAAAAGTTTAGTTAAGTTATAGAACAAACTTAAATACTATCTTTTATATAATAATAGAATTACATCATTTCCGAATTTTCTATAAGATTCGATCTTATAGAAAAAAATTAGACTAATCAGAACGTTTGATTTTAATACGTTGGCAAAATCGTGCGATATGATTAGTTAAAAAAATGTCAAAATTGAATCAATTTTGGTCAAAATTGAAAAAATTGATGGAGAAAAAAAAGACATAAAAATATAAGTGTCAAATTTATGAAAAAAAAAACTTAAAAAAAGGTAATTAATAAAATCCTGCTTTCGGTCACCCAACCGGTTCACGGTTCAACCGACCGGATCAACCAGGGTTTTAAAACACTTATTATTAATATATATTAAAATTTTTTATGTAAAATCACGTGCATAATTATTAGTTATACTAATATCACAATTACAAAAAATTAAATACGGGAAAATTGTCATATATTCGTATATTAAACTAAAGTATAAGAAATATCACAATTGTACAGAAAAAGAAATTAAGTATACGGGAAATTGGTTGGTAATATATTCGTATATTAAACTAAAGTTTTAAAATAAATTTGATTTATATGTAATCTTCGTGTGTGCAGATTTATAAATAGTTATGGTGTAAACAGAATATTATTTATGGTTTATAATTGACACTAATTAAATGACAGATATATATCAGTTTTATAAGAATTTCATGGAAATGAGTTGTAGTCTTGTAGATATGAATATGACAGATATTCTCTGGACGTAACTATGAACACACATTACCAATAATAAAATATTTCTAAAACTATAAATGCGAACGTATTCATGCTACTTATGAATTTTCGAATTATAAAAGACGTCGAGAATGATATATAAATTAAATAAATATAAGTATGTAAAATATCCAAAATAAAAATTTTTGCCGTTCAAAAAAAAACAAAGAATATCACCATATCATTCTCTTTATTTGATATAAAAAAATAGAAAAGTTTATTGTCTAACACAAATAAATTGATTTGAGTGCTATACCGAGACTTAGTTCTAGAAGACGTATTATATTTACTTTTACAACTAATAGCTACAAGTATTCAATAGCGTTTATTGGTTGATCTACTTGTTTTGTATACAATAACTAATAGCTACACATTTGAAAAGTGATACGCCGTCGTTTTGGACTACGTGCTACAGTAAAATGAACAGTGCACGACCCAATAAGCTCGGTTACTGTTCATCAGAAAAAAAATAAAATTTATAATCCTTCTCCCCTTCTTTGGCCAAAAATAAGAAAAAAAATTACGGGACGTACTCTCATTTTTAACTATTTACAACTTTCTATCGGCCTGGGCAAAAAAAAAAAACGCGCGATTGTCATTTAATATAATAACAAAAACAAACTATTAAACATGAGACCGAAAAAATAAACCCGAAAAAAAAAATAATGCCTCACAACAACGCGCGAAAAATTAACGCCCGCAGCAACGCGCGAGTAATCTTGCGTTTTTGACTTCGTGCTACATTAAAATGAACAGTACCCGGCCCACTGGGCTCGGTTACTGTTCATCGGCCCAAAAAAAACTTTATAATCCCCCTCCCTTCTTTGGCCAAAAATAAGAAGAATTTTTTTTTTACGGGACGTACTCTCATTTTTAACTATTTACGACTTTCTATCGGTATGGGCAAAAAAAAAACCGCGCGATTGTCATTTAATATAAGAACAAAAACAAACTATTAAACATGTGACCGAAAAAATAAACCCGAAAAAAAAATATTAATACCTCACAACAACGCCCGAAAAATTAACGCCCGCATCAACGCGCGGGTAATCTTGCTTGTTTTAGCACACTTATCTGACTATAATATTATAGTTCTTAACTGTTAGGGTAAGCCTTTTCAGTTTCGCTACATGTTACACAGATGGCCACATGTTAGAAATCTACTCGATGTTAATAGTTTTTCTTTAACTAGTTTTCCTTATCTAAATTTTAGAATACTAGTCTTTTTAAAGTAGATATAAAAAGTTCGAATTTAACGTGGATAAAATTAATTTTTTTTGTCCACAAAGTTTCATCTACGTCGAATTCAGGCTATTGAGAAAAGTAATCGTTCTAGGATCGATTGGTTTACAATGTTGAGTCAAAAACACGAGTAAAAAGAATTATATTTCTTGAAGAAAAAAAGTTCATGAAATTTCACTAGTGACCATATCATCAACGTTAATATTTACATTCAATATCAAATTACCTAACATTAGTTTGTTTGTCATCAAGCTATAACATTGTAATAAATGTTCATTTTTTTAGTTAATTTGAAAATAATTTGAGAATAACACACTCTATAGACTATAGTTCTAGAATATAAATATCAATACCTTGTCGAATCTTTAAATGGAGTGTAATTTCCATGAAAATTTATAAGTAATTAAAAATTTATATTTTTTATACTATTCAAATACGAGTATAGTATATTTTGATCTTATTCAAAGTAGTATTGTGTGTTGGGTTTTTGGATACAAGTCATATGTTTCATACTTGAGTCTTTTTATGTTGAACTTGTCCAGAAACATTTGAACATTCTTGGAAGCCCTCACTCGTTGCTCGCCACTCACGACTCACTAACTCTGTCATGCTCACGTCAACCATGACGGCTACCCACTATTCTCACTTTCATACCCATTATTACACGAATTTACCATTTTACCCTTCATGTTTTTCTTATTCAATCCACCCACTTGCCTTCAAACTTCAACTGTCTAGTGCCGTATCCCACAAGCTACTAAGGTCATTTTCGTCATTCAAGTTGCTTAGTCAAACTAAATCAAGTCAAACACTTTTGTTACCTATAAATACCATATCCCACAATCAACTCTTCACTTCATTCAATCCAATTTCCATTTGCTTACAAAAACCTACTTTTTGAGTTTTGTTTCCACACTTTTAGCAAAAAACTTATTATTTGTGATTAGGTAGGTCATATTTTACAAAAGATGGTGGGCATACCTATGAAGAGATCAAGAGGGGACGAATTCGACACGACGATAAATAGCATGGCAAACTACTTGATGCTTCTTTCTAGAGGCAACACAAACATGGATTCTTATCAAGATGATTCAGTTAGCCGAGTCTTCGAGTGCAAGACATGCAACCGTCAATTTCCGTCTTTTCAAGCCCTTGGAGGGCATAGAGCAAGTCATAAAAAGCCGAAGCTCGTCGATGGGGATCATCATGACATTACGGCTTTGCTAACTAAGCCCAAAACACACAAGTGCTCCATTTGTGGACTTGAGTTTGCTATAGGACAAGCTTTGGGTGGACATATGAGGCGCCATAGAGCGGCTACAACAACTACGGAAAACCACGATTCGTTATCGCTTGATTTGTCGACACAAGTGGTGAAGAAAGTTAATAGTAGACGTGTTTTTAGTTTGGATTTGAACTTGACACCTTTGGAGAATGATTTTGAGTTTAGAGTTGATGATGAGAAGGTGACTCCAGTCACAGTTGACTTTTTCTTATGATTGGAATTATTTCATGTATTATCTTTGAGATATTATACTGTACAATTTTTTCCCCGGATTTTATAGTAGCTTTTTAGTTTATGATATAGAAACGATTATAACTTTTATTATTGACTATATTTATTAATACAACATAACGTTATTATACAGTATGTTTTGGTTTCTTTCTTATGAATCTAAAAATCTTCTATCTTTTCATGCATGTGTTGATGATACGTATATTTTTTACTATTTAGTTTTAAGTTAATGGGTTCTGTTAATGACAGCGGTGTCAATAAAAATACATTAGTTGTTGTAAAATTAACTAAGTTAAATTCAATGGATACATAATCATTATTCAAAGTATAACTTATGTATGCAGAAAACATTTTCTACTAATTTTGTTATATCATTATACATTATATTTTTACATATTCTCTTAGACACACAATAATATTATATATTTTTTCTTCACTCATTATCTCTCTACATATAAACAGTCAATTCTGACAATCATGTTAGTACGAATAAAAGTAGGAATAAGTAGTTGGGAAAATATCATTTCTATTTCTACTAGCATTCATAAGAGATGTGATTATCATTTTCATAAACTTATTAACAAGGGTATTGCAAAGCGTGCCTCCAAATTGGATGCTCGTATTGCCGACGTGCGTCGTGATATGGACAACGATCTTTACCCACATATGCTAATTGCCATTGCAGGTAGAAGATGGGTCATTGGGCATGGTCTTCGCTTGGCTATATATAAATGCGCACGCTCCGTGGAATGTCGTTCCACTATGGGTAAGGTTATTTCGATGGCTATTAACAAGGGTATTCAGCAAGGCTTGGAAGCTGGCATCGTTCATGGCAAGGGTGGTAGGTCCTTGGCTCAGCTTGAGGCTTATGATCCGGAGGTTGAGGGGAAGTATGTTGCTGCGGTTTCCGAGTTTGAAAATATATTGTTTCCTCTGTTGGATGAGCTAGAGAGCCTTAAAGATTCTCCCCTTGCCTCGATTATGTCTGCTCTTGTTTTGAAGGATGACCAGGGTAATGTAGATGCTGCTCCCGAGTTTGCTCGGTTTCAACCTTCTCTTGATCAGGTTGTTGTGCCCGTCAATTCTGATTCTAGTTATGTGGATCATGAGATGTTATTATCTGAGGCCATTCCTTCCGTGCGTCGTTCTGCGGAAAGAAAAGGATTGTGTCCGCCTCCGTCGACTGGGACTTCCGGCTATGTTCCTCCTCCTGGTTCATCTCTTGATGTTGCGGATTATCAGGTTTTGTCTGATGATGGAGGATCTGCTGCTCATCCGCCTATTGTGCAGGCGCATGATGACCTGTTTGATACATCTGTTTTGGATGGCGCTAGTGCTTAGTTTGTGGTATTTGGGCCCATTTTGACTATGGCGCCTCGTATCTCAAGCTGTCTTGTGAAGATGTTTTAACAACTTTTCTCTTTTGGTAACTTGTATGTGGTCGCCTGTGGCTACATGCTGATCTTGTATGTGATGGGCTCATGCCCATAGTGTTAGTATAACTTTGTTTCTTTGGCTGCATGTGGCCGCGTTGCTATGTAAACTTTGTTAAATGAAGTTGCTATTTTGTCATAGTCTTTGTTAAGTGTATTTGGCCGCTCAGCTATTTTACTGGGCTTGCAATCCGCTAACGTTTATTGAGCTGATTTGTAGGTTGCTCGCCCTTGTTTATCCTTGGATAAACAGAGTTAATTATGGGGCCTTACTCATTCCCGCGATGTTTGTGATTATGTGCATGTGTGCGCGTCTTACCGTATGCATGAGATATAGTAATAAGATATTTTTTTAGAAAATTTGTGAAGGTAGCTAGGCTTCACGTATCATTTAATTATTTTAAATTAGAATTATTACATAAGAGTGAATGGAAAGTTTACCCCCAACCGCTAGTGCGGTTTTACAATGATAAGGGTACTTACATGATAGAAATTAAAGATAACACTTTTTCAAGTCTTGGACATTCCACGTGCGCGGGACTATATCTTCGCTGCTGTTCCTGAGCTTGTACGTTCCCTTCCCGAGTGCCTCTATCACTTCGTATGGCCCTTCCCATTTTGGGCCTAACTTTCCGCTTTCTTTGCCGTGGCTTGCCTCGTTGCTGCGGTAGACGAAATTTCCTGGACGGAAGCTTGTGTTGCGGACTTTCGTATTGTAGTACTTTTTCATCTTAGCTTTGCTTCTGGCTTCTCGGGCCACTGCTTTATCCCTTCTTTCTTCGAGGATGTCCAGGTTTAGGATTATGCCTTCATCGTTTTCAGCTTAGTTTACCTCTGCACATCTTGGCGAGGGCATCCCTATCTCAACCAATATCACAGCCTCAGTGTCGTAGGTAAGGGAGAATGGGGTGCCTCCGTTGCTTATTTTAACCTTTGTGTGGTGTGCCCATAGTACGTGCGGCACTTCTTCAACCCAATTTTTGTTGTTTTCACCCAACCTGGCTTTTATCCCTTCTCCTAGGCTACGGTTTGCCCTTTCCACTTGGCCGTTGGTTTGCGGATGTTTAACGGATGCAAACCTTTGCCTGATATTAAGCTTCTCACACCAGTCTTTAAACGGATTGTCCCTGAAATGCTTTCCGTTGTCAGATATGATTTCTCTGGAAGCCCGAATCTACATACGATGTTATCCCATACAAATTTCTTGAACTGGCTGCCTGTTATTGTTGCTACAGGCTTTGCTTCGATCCACTTTGTAAAGTAATCGATGGCTACTATCAAGAATTTCACTTTTCCTTGTGCTTCTGGGAATGGGCCTGAGATGTCGATTCCCCATTTGTAAAATGGCCACGGGGAAGTTATTGGTGTGAGCTTTTGCTGCAGATTTCTGGGGACCGGTCGGTGGGTCTGGCAATCGTTACATGCCCTGATAATGCTCCGCGCATCCTTGTGCATTGTCGGCCAGTAATATCCGGATCTGATTGCTTTTGCTACCACGGATCTTGGGCCAGAGTGCATGCTACACGATCCCTCGTGTATTTTTTTAACTACATACTCCGCCTGCATTGGACCGACGCACCGCAACCATGGTTCCATGAATGATTTTCTATATAAAACCTCACTAATCATGGCGTATTGCCTTGCCTTGATCTTGATTGTGCGTGCCTTTTTTATTTCCGCTGGTAGGGTACCCTCCGTAAGGTACTCGACCAGCGGTGTCATCCAGCAACACTCTTCTTCTTCCACTATTGCTAGAATTTCCCTTTCTTCTATTGACTTTCTTTTGAGTGTTTCTACTAGGACTTGCTTGGTGAGGTGGGCGAAGCTTGTGGACGCAATCTTGCTCAACGCATCCGCTTTTTTGTTTTCACTCCGCGGTACCTACTCAATTGAGAGTTTTTCGAAGCCGCCAATTAGTGCTCTGGCTTTTTCTAAGTATTGGGTCATGCTTTGTTCTTTTGCTTCATACAACCCGTTGATTTGGTTTGCTACAAGGCCGGAGTCTACTTTGATTATTAGGTTTTTTACACCCATTTGTTCTCATATCCGCAAGCCGGCTATTAAGGCTTCGTATTCTGCCTCGTTGTTGGATGCGTCAAATTCGAACCTTAGCGCATAGGTGAACTCCTTGCCTTCTGGGTTTGTAAGGATGAGTCTGGCTCCTGACCCTTCTAAGCATGATGATCCGTCTATAAATAGGACCCACGACTCAGGGAATGCTTCTTCAGTTTGTACTCCCACTGGAGGTTCCTCTTCATCTAGTTTTTTAGCTATAAATCAGCTAATACTATAAGTGATGTCGAATGCTTCGAGCTCAAACTTCTATTTTAGCATTCTTCTAGTGTTTTCGGGCTGTAACAGGATCTGTTTTATGGGCTGATCTGTGACTACCGCTACCAGGTGTGCTTGGAAATATCTCCTCAGTCTTCTTGTAGCATGCACTAATGCTAAGACCATTTTTTCCATTGGACTGTAGTTTATCTCTGGGCTTGCAAGACGCGACTGACAAAATAAATTGGCATTTACCGTGAGTCCCTTTCCGTCAGGAGGACTGCACTTATCGCCTCTCTGGCCGCCCAGAGGTACATTATCAGTTCTTCCCTGGGTTTTGGTGCGGTTACCATTGGCAGTTCCGTTATACACTCCTTCATGCTTTGAAATGCTTTTTCCGCTTCTAGTGTCCATTGGAAGTCGCTTTCTTTTATGCATCTCTTGAGGGTCTTGAAGAAAGGGAGTGACTTCTCTGCGGATTTGGATAGGAATCTGTTTAGACTAGCTGTTGGGAATTATGTATTCCTGACTTAGTACCGTTAGTTATATTAGTTAGTACCGCTAGTTGTAATTTGTACTGACAGTACAAAATGTTAGTACTGATCAGATAGTTAGTACCGTTAGTATAAAATAGTTAGTACCGTTTATAAGATATGCATGAGATATCTTAGGAAAGGATATGCATGATCTTTATACGCGTTTTGTAATAGGAACATTGGGTTTCCTTTGTATATAAATGGGAATCCATAGGCATAGTTAGTAGATTATAGTTCTCTCACTGATCAATAGAGATCTATTAGAAATCATAGTCGTTGTAATCTGTAAACCATCCAGGCAGGTTTCAAGTGATATATAAAGTTGAGTTTTGTGTTCTTAATTGATTGTTCTTCTTAGCATTTATTGTATTAGATTTTCGCTTATATCATGAGTGTTCAAATCAGTGTTTCATTATTGTGATTACTCTTTAAGAATTATCTAAGGGACTATACAACCCTTTACAAAGTTAAAGGGTAAGAATTAATTCAGTGAAATGATCCAACAGATGATTCAGTAAGCTTGTGTTGAAACTCATGAATGAAGAAGAACCTCTCATATTGTAGTGTATGGCAGACAGGACTTCCTCCACTCCACTAATCACAGCAATGAAGATACATTCATCAAGAAGATAGGGCGATCACGATCAATATAGTTATATGGAGCATGAGAATGCGTTACAATATATACTGGGTCACACAGACGATAACCTTGGGATGTGATTGTCAATGGCTCGTCTAGAAGAAAAGCCCTGCATGCAAAGACTGGTAGTAACTATCTGCTCCTTTCGCCATGACTCCTAAGTGCCATAGTCGAAACTGGTTCGCATGATATTTGAAGCATGAGAATGCGATAATATATCTGTCACACAGACCATAACCTATGGGATGTTATTGTCAATGGAGATCTAGAAGATGAGCCTGCACCAACTAGAGAAACATCTACTCCTCCTGCTCCTAAGACTGCCAAACAACTGGTTGCTAAAAGGAACCAGGAAAGAGTTAAGAGCATCTTGCTTTTAGCAATACCTGATGAATACCTCCTCACGTTTCATAATGTTGCAGATGCTAAATCACTTTGGGAAGCCATCAAATCAAGGTTTAGAGGTAATGAAGAATCCAAGAAGATGCAAAAAAATGTTCTAAAACATTAGTTTGAAAATTTTTCTACTGCATCAAATGAAAGTCTGGACAAGTCTTCCTCCTTCATGGAATCAAATTGCTCTAATCATGAGAAATAAGCCAGACATTGATGAGATTGATAGTGATGACCTTTACAACAATCTTTAGGGTTTATGAGGATGAGATGAAAAGGTCTTCAAGTTCTAACTCTGCTTCTCAGAACTTGGCATTTCTTTCCTCTGAGAACATTAGCAGTACTAATGAAGTTAGTACTGCTAGTGGAGATTTTGGGGTTAGTACTGCTGGTGGAATTAGTCAAGTCTCATCTACCCCATGTGCTCATGATGCAGCATGCTCTTTCTTTGCATAACCAACAACTAGTCCTCAACTTGAAAATGAATATTTTTAGTAGATTGATGAAGATGACTTGGAAGAATTGGATCTTAGATGGCAGGTGGCTATGTTGACTGTCAGAGTGAGAAAATTCATTCAGAAGACAGGAAGGAACATGGATTTCAAAGAAAAATGACCTGTTTAACTTGATAAATCAAAAATTGAGTGCTATAACTGTCCCAGAAAAAGGCATTTTGCTAGGGAATGCAGATCTGGAAGGAATCAAAGGAAAAGATCTTATGGTGACAATGGCAGGAATAATGCACCAATAAATGAATCTTCATCACAGGCACTGGTGGCTCAAGATGGTCTAGGAGGATATGACTGGAGTAATAATTTTGAAATAGAACCAATCAACTATGCTTTAATGGCAATCTCTTCTTTAAGCTCATCAAGTTCTTCTGACAATGAGGTACAAAAATGTTCTAAACAATGTCTTGAATCTTTTAAAACTCTTCAAAAGAATTTTGATAGTGAAAGAGAAAAACATAGCAGAGCCAGACTAGAAATTCAGGGTTATGAGTTAGCTTTAGAATCTCTAGAATCTAGAATTCTTGGACATGAAAAGAATGAACTGGCTTGGGGAGAAAAATATGAGTTTCAAAACTATGAGCTTAAGTGTAGAGAAATAAAAATTAACAACCTTAACACAGAGTTAGAAAAAGTTGTTAAGGAAAGAGATGAGTTGAAACTTAAGATAGAAAAATGGGAAGAATCATCCAAGAATCTAGATGAATTACTCAACAGTCAAATGAGTGCTAGAGATAAAACTGGTTTAGGATATGGCACACAATTGAATGAAATGAGTAACAATTCTGAAACTGATAGTGAGATTAGTTTGAGTGTTTTTGATGTCAGATCTAGTGATGAAGAGTCCACACCAGCTAATGATAGGTCTTCCAAAGCAGATGGGTATCATGTTGTTCCCCCTCCTATAACAGGGAACTTCTTAACCCCAAGAGCTGACATATCATTTGCAGGTTTAGATGAATATGCCATTAGGAAGAAAATAATTAAGTCAAAAACAACTGATCTTAATACTAAAACAAGTGAGACTGTAGGTAAAACAAATGAAGCAAATACTCAAAAACCTAAGACAGTCTATGAATCAGTTAACAGAGATAAAGTTATCATTGAGGATTGGAACTCAGATGATGAGGATGATGTGTCTGAAGTGCAAACAGTTAGTCCTGTTAAGACTAATGAAGGATGCTTAGCAGTACTAATTTAGTTAGCACTGCAGTGGAGATTTTTGGGGTTCAGTATGCTGGTGGAATTAATCAAGGTTCCATCTACTCTATGTGCTCATGTTGTAGTTACTATTTCTTTTGCACAACAACAACCAGTCTCATACTTGAGAATGGGTTTTCAGCAGAGTGGATGGAGTTGAATTGAGGAAGTTGGATCTTCGATGGCAGGTGGCTATGTTGACTGTCAGAGTAAAGAAGTTCATTCAGAGGACAGGAAGGAACTTGGACTTCAAAGAAAAACGACTTGTTTCTCTTGATCAAGACAAGATTGAGCTGCTACAATGTTACATAGAAAAGGGCACTTTGCTAGATTCAATACAGATCTGGAAGGAATCAAGGAGAGAAGATCTTATTGGTGACATGGCATGGAGCAATGCACCAATAAATGAACTCATCACATGACACTGGTGGCTCAAGATGGTCTAGGAGCTATGACTGGACAATGTTTTGAAGTAGAATCCAGTCATACTATATGCTTTGTTGACATCCTCTTCACGTCATCAAGTTCTTCCTGCCAGTGAGGTACGCAAAATTGTAAACTAAGCAATGTCTTGAATTATTTAAAACTCTTCAAAAGAACTATGGTAATGAAAGAGGAAAACAACATAACAAAGCAAAACTAGAAATCAAGGGTTATGGAGATAGACTTAGAGTCACTAGAATCGAGGATTACTTGGACACGAATGAATTGGGCTTGGGCGTGAGAATTATGAATTTCAAAATTTATGAGCTTAAATGTAGAGACATAAAAATTAACAACTTAAATTATGGAATTAGAGAAGGTTGTTAAGGAAAAGAGATGAGTAAAAGTTATATGAAAATGGGACGAATCGACCATGATCTTGATGAAATACTTAACAGTCTAAATAACATCTAATAATAGTGCTAGAGATAAAACTGGTTTAGGATATGACACACAATTAAATGAATTAAGTAGCAATCATGAAACTGATAGTGAGAATAGTTTGAGTATTTTTGATGCTAGATCAAGTGATGAAGAGAACACACCAGAAAATGATAGATTTTCAAAGAATAGGTATAAAGCTGTTCCCCCTCCCATAACAGGGAACTTCTTAACCCCAAGAGCTGACATATCATTTGCAGGGTTAGATGAATATGCCATTAGGAATAAAATCATTGAGTCACAAACAACTGAGCTTAATACTAAAACAAGTGAGACTGCAGGTCAAACAAATGATGCAAATACTGAAAAGCCTAAGTCAGCCAGTGAGTCAGTTGTGTCTAATCCTAAGATTGACAAAGATAGAGTTATCATTGAGGATTGGAACTCAGATGATGAGGAAGAAGTAAATGAAGTGCAAACAGTTAGACCTGAGACTCAAACAGTTAAGACTAGAGATGATAAAAGTGGTCAAAATTCTCAGAAACAAGGAATTAGTTTTAGGAAAGTAAAAGCTTGTTTTGTTTGTAAAAGTATTGAGCATCTGATCAAATGATTGTAATTTTATAACAAAAGATGTTCCAGTGCTAAGCTGAAAATGTGGTAATACTGGTCAAAGGGAGGGTAAACAGTATGGGATAATACTAAAAGAGTTAATCATCAAAACTTTTCAAAATACCCACATTTAAGTAAGACTTTTGTCCCATCAGGAGTACTAACAAGAACAAGTTTGCATAGGCCAAATGTTAGTACGTAGGCCAAAATGTTAGTACTGTAGCCGGATTATACTGCTAGGCCAAGTGATAGTATGCTAGGCTATTTGTATCTGCCTAGGCCAAGTGTTAGTACTGTAGTCATGTTAGTTAACTGTGATAGGCCTGTTTATGTACCAGATCCTATTTACCAAGAATATATGGACAATGTTAAGACAAGAGGCTCTGTTCAATCTATCAAGAGGTCTTACTTACATAACCAGCTTTTAGAACAAGAACTAAAACAGATGTTTTAAAACTTTTAAGGTTCACAAATATGATTACTGCTGGGACGCACGGCATAGTAGTTATACTGGTAAGGGTAAGCTAGTTACTGACCTTAAAAGTCAAGATGAGTTTTTGGAGGCCTAAGGGGAAATCACTTGGATCTATGTGTCACAAAGACAGTGCGATATTATGCTTCAAGAAGTTGAGTATGTTGATTCCCAAAAGGGATTTCCACGATCTGTAATGGCTCTGGATCCATAAGTGATACTAATTCTATTTACTTTTTTGTGCAGGGCAATCTGAATCGTGTTAAGGATCATGCAGTGGTGCGATAGTGGTTGCTCTAGCCATATGACTGGCAACAAAGCTTATCTTTCAGACTATGAAGATTTCAATGGAGGTTTATCTATCAAGATTCACATAGATTCTAATGTTGCAGACCTTCTCACTAAAGGAATTGATGTCACAAGATTTAACTTTTTGGTGGTTAGCATTAGATTATTGAATATATAGCTACAATTAAGGGGAGACAAGATGATTTAGTGTACACTTTGTATAGAATGTTATGTGAGCAGACAGATTTTGCCAATGGTGATGTCTTTCATTCAGTTATTTAGGTTCTAGAGAGTCATTAGAGGGAGATATGGATGGTACTGAAGAGTTTTTGTTGTCCAACTTGTTCAATTTTTGGTTAACAAAAGTTAGTACCGACAGGCAAAGTTTTGTGACCGATTATTAAAGCGTTTAGAGACATTCCGGTAGGGTCCAGCGTGTAATTTTTGGCGTTTCTTTGCTCATTGGGGATGCTACTACTATAAATACCCATCTTAATTACACAATTGATCCTTCTTCGCTCTCTTAATCGATTTCAATTGACAAACCCTAATTATTCATCACCGACGATTACCAAAATCAAATACACGATGGCTGGTTTAGAATTTTGTTTCTAAGGCACAATATGGTGGCTATTTGGAAAAGATGGAGGGGAATTACAGATTTTTCATCAGATTAAGGAATTTCTACTCGTAGTTTAATTTTTTATGCACTTACTGTAAAGTCCCATAGTTCTCAACTTCATTTGTTTGACCAGTTTTGGAACGGACTTTAAGTCTAGGAACAGTCAACAACATTAGTTGCCATAGTTGCTTGCCAATGTATGCGACTATCTAGAGGTATCAATAAGAAGTGATCTTCTTTTTGATTGATGTTGATGGGATAGATTCTTTGAATAATCAGGCTATATTGATAATATCCAGCTAATGGGGTATGAGGGAGACCTCGAATTATTAAGTTTAACAAGCCTCTTTTCACCCCTATGAAATTTCTTTTTCATACCATGAATCACTGCATTAGTTCTAAAAGCACTTCTTAGGATCAAATTCCCACTAATATTGCCACAGCAGTTATTTGTTTGCCACTAATCAGAAATACAATTTTTCAAAATTAGTTTTTGGTGGCATGCTACGACACTTGGATGCAACTAAGAAGTTTGTAATGTATCTAAGATTTTTAAAAATCTTTTTGAGCAATCAGTTAAAAGATGTACCTGTCCCCTTGGACCATTTTCTCGTCCTAACCCTAACTAAAAAACGGTCTTGAACATTATGGTTTTAAAAAAGGGTAGGAACTTTTCAGGGAGGTTTAACCTTTATTTGATTTATATGCTGGTTCGACAAATAGAGGAAGAGTGGTAGAGCTTCAGAAGGGGGCCTCTTAATTCCCAACCTCCATACCCTCTCCTCCTCACCCAAGTGAAGACCAACCTCAGACACAGACTGACCCCTCTCCTAGACTTTCTCCTTCTATAGCTATTCCTGATTCCAATCCAGAGGATTTTGGTGGGAATCATGAAGGTTAGTCATCCAATGATATATCCCTCTCAGGGAATGAGGATGGTATGATACTCCAAAGTGTATATGACCTTTGTTTGTCTTTATGTAAACAGGTCATAGCTCAGGCTAAAGAAATTAAGCTATGAAGGCTTCAGGTTAGAAGCAAAGAAGGAGGCAAAAACCACTTATTACACATCACAACATCCTAGGATGAAGAGATGTTGCATGAGGACAAGATTGGCAAGGTAAGACTTTCTGAAGAAAAACGGAGGTACAAAGGGGAAGGTTATGTATCCAAACAGGGGAAGAAATCGGTCAAAACTTCCAAGGGTGAACCATCTGTGCATAAAGATCTAGCTTTTGATGATCTTGATGATGATGCAATAGACTATATGGAGACTGAGGATGCTCAAGATGAGGGGAGGACATGCTTAGTAGAAGTTTAGAAGAGAAGGAAAGTGAGGATAAAGGATTAGTAAGTATAAGTCGGTTAGTACTGTCAGCCAATTGAAGGTACGACAAGAGAAATGAAGGTATTTTGAAAGCAAGGATCGGAACTTAGAAGGTAGACAGTTACAAAGTGTACGATAGACAAGATGAAGGTACTGTTGATCAAAATGAAGGGAAAAATGCTACTCAAACAGCTCCAACAACTACTTCAACACCTACTCCAACAATATTTGGTGATGATGAGACCATTGCACAAGTTCTCATCACAATGAGTCCGAATAAACAGAAGGAAAAGGAAAAAGGAGCAGAGATTAGGAACTAATGTGAAAGATACTAAGAGACCAAGGCTATTTCAACAAAGATCAATATTGACTTTGGACCTCTTCCCAGATGATCAAAAAGATAAAGGCAAAAAGAGGATTGAAGAGGAAGATGAATCTGATATGAATCAAAAGATATTATGGTAAAAACCGCTAAAAAGAAATTTAAACAACTTGCTAATGATGAAGAGGTGGCCAGAAAGGTTCAAGAGGGGTGGGAAGCTGAAGAGGAGAAGAAAAGGTTGGATGAAGAAGAAGCTACAAAGGCTGCACTCTCTAATGAGTATGATTTCATTCAGTCAAGACTTAATGCTGACAAGATACTTGCTGAAAAGCTCAAGAGGAAGAGAGAGAGAGATGTATACTATTGAGCAGAGAACAAAATTTCTTCATGACACCATTGCTGCCCAAAGAAGACTTCTTGCTCAACAAAGATCTAAAGCTATCAGAAATAAACCTCCTTCAAGAAATCAGCTTAGGAACCAAATGATGACATATTTGAAGCATGTTGGAGGCAAGAATCCATCTGATCTGAAGACCAAGAGTTTTGATGAAATACAAGTTTTGTATGAAAATATAAAAAGGTCTGATGATAGTTTCATTTCTATTGGTTCTGCTAAAGATGAAAAAATGATCAAGGAAAAGAATGAACAAGCTGCTAATGCTTCTAAGAAGAGAGTAAAGAAAGATGACAGTGTCAAGGGAGAAATTAAAGAAGAAGAAGGAACTAGAAAAAGAAAGCTTCGCAAAAGAAGAAGATGAAGTCTAGAAAAGAATATTCCACTTATAAAGATGATGAAGAGCTAAGATTGTGTTTAACTATAGCTCCTGATGAGGATAAGGAAGTGGATTATGAGATACTTGACAAGAAGTATCCTATCATAGAATGGAAATCTGAGTATCTTACAACCAAACCACAGTATGATGAGACTGAGGAGGTAGAAGATGTTTATCTTAATGTGGTATTAGAAGTAATAGACGAAGAAGATACTTATTACTTTGGATTCGGCTAGTGCTCTCCATTACATGTAGAGATGACATCTGTACTATTTATTCAACTTGTGTTATGAACAGCTACTAATATGAGACACCTGAGGGATTTGACAAAATCCTTTTGGGAGCAGATTTGATAATCATGTTCATATCAAGTGATATGATGAATTTTGGAATAGAAACCAAAATTGGAAGTTAGTGAGCTGGAAGCTACCATAGTTCTTCTTTTTTTTTTCTAAAGGGGTAACAACACTATAATGCTGATGAAGGATGAGTCATACATCAGATTGTAGCGAAATAAAGTATCCTATTAACAGGAAGTTTTGTACATAAATTAGAAATATTTGAAGTTAGCAACAGAAATGAAGACATAGTACTATTGCAATAGAACTGCTTATATTTATTAATAAGCAATAATTCAGAGTTTATAACACTAAATCCTCTTATTGATATGATGATGTATCTTCATTTTAGTTTCTATACCCACAACATATGAAAACATTAACCAAGCATAACATTCATAAGTAACTGTCTAGTCCCTACTCAAAATTATTATTAAATGAATCACAAAACAATCTATAATCTTATACAAATATACCAATAATTAAATTTAACAACACACAATCAACACTAAAAATCTTTTTCACTATCATTCAAAACAACATAACATTATCAAGCCCTTACACAAATATATAATCATAACTATATCTCAAAACAACTTTAACACCCATCACAATAAATTTCAAATCATCATATACAATACCCCACATCCCCAACATTATAACCCTCCCATACCCAACTATTAACTATTATATAATACTCCAACCAATAATTAAAACCAAATCACCAATAATAAACCCCAACCTCCAAATTCTATCTACTATAGGTGTGTGTATGAAGCAACAGTTAAATTGCAATTCAATATGTATGATGTCTAGTGGTAGTGCTTAGGTACTATCGCTCGATCGAAAGACAGACGCAGGTCCCATCCACAATCTGAGTGAGAGATAGAGATGTAGAGATGTTGTGTGCCGAGACCTCATGAGATTGATGTAACTAGGTTCTCTGCACTCTAAGATTATGGTACCGCTCTGTCGTTTTGGCGCATTTAAGCTCTGGTCTGTGTCAGAGAGAAATTAGATATATATCCGAAGGTTAGTGCTCGTCGCGAGTCACCATGGCGATTAGCGCCGTAACTAATAAAAGCCTCAGTGGAGGCCAAAGAATGTTGGTAGAGTGACCCACAAACTATTGACATCTCCTATCATGCTCTGAGCTCTGTATGCGCCTGGTAGGTAGTGGTGTAGTTCGAATTAATGAAGGTGTGTGCTCTCGCTGTCTCTATCTATTCATGTCTAGTGTATGTGATGACTTTCCTCTATATATCCATCCAGTTTTCCTAAGCAATCCAGAACCGTCATGCCTCACCTGTATCTGAATTCCTGTTGATCTTAACGAGTTACTAGTCATTGTTGACAAGACGGTGGTTCATTTGCATGAGACCTATAGGACGGGAGTTGTGTTGTGATGTGAAGTCACTGTTATAGTGATGAGCAGTTGATTGGTGTTGGAGAGAATCTCTGTGTTAATGACGGTAGCAGATTAGATGATCTCTAAAAGTCTGATGTTTTGTCTTTAATAGAAAACTTAATAGTTGCTATTATGTCTATGAATGTAGTCTCTTATAGGGTTTAGTAATACTAGTTGTACAAAGAACATTTTTTGCGTCTAAAAATCATTAAAATCGGTGCGTGATGCTCTTCTTTGATGTATTGTCCTGAAGAAGACATTTGCCCTCTGTCATGGGTCGAGAGAGTCAGTACCTGTGTCGAGTTGTGTGACCTGTCTCCGAATGAACAGTAGCAGTGCAATCGAACCACACACCCCACAGAACCCATGATATAATAAGAGACCACCAATCTCAGATCTTTCCACTAGAGGGGACCCCACCCCACGCCATACAAGATATACCAATCGAAACGACGCTATCTGTTCTGCGTTGACCGAAATGGAGCTTTCTTCTGTACTCAATCGACAGAGTTGCTTTATAGTTTGTATCGAACGAGCGTTTCTAGTTAGAATCCGATCGTGCTCTTTCTACGGTAAGATCGAACGGTGTTTTCCTAGTTAGAACGGACTAAAGGCTCTGAACTAGGGATTCGAACTAAAGGCTCGAACTAAAAGGACTCGAATAGGGGATCAAAACTAGGGCCCGAACGAGAGGAAACGAAGCAGGTGAAAAACAAATTTAATTTTAAACTTAACAAACTCAATTCTTAAATTATACGATTATTTCTTTGGATTGAAATCACGTGATAACAAACACTTGTCTTCCGGTTTTCGCAAGAATTGTAAAACCGTGTAGTTTTAATTCTAGCCTCAACCATCTCGTATCAAACACAATTTCTTTCTACTAATTCCGATTCGATCAATTGTAATCTTTTTGATATCACAATGAAGTCTCTTGCTGATAAATCACTTCTCTCTCGGAGGAGACAACAACAAACACCCACGATGCTTGAAAAACACTTGTCTTGATTAATGGAAAAGCATAATGGCAACTTTATATGATGAATAGACCAATGGAAGAATGATACTTGCATCTGTTGAAAAAGGCACTTGTTTGACTTCAATAACGAGGATGGCAGTAACAAGGTTAAAAGAAATATGTTGAACTAAACTCAGCTGAAGGCAATTCAAGCAAGATTGCATATTCAAGGTTATAAACATCACTTCTCCAAGTACCTACCAACATGAAATCTATGCTCTGTTGTGAGTCAACATCGTTGTGGCAAAGGATCTTTGGGAGAAGATTAACTTGATGATGCAAGGAACGTCATTTACCAAACAAGAAACGTTGATGTGCAAAGTTGTATGATGGTATTGATAAGTTTTAACTTACAAGAAAGGAGAGACGTTAAATGAGTACTTACTTGAGGTTCACTTTGTGATCTATGATATGAACATTTAAGATGACGTTGGAGCAAGTTTTCAGTGAAAACACAAAGTTATTAAACAATCTTCCTGATGAATGGAGTAAATTTGTTATGATATTTAAAACTTGGTCAAAGACTTGCACACTTACCCAATGTTGATCAACTTATCGCTCATCTGCAAACAACATGAAGACATGCAATTGAAGTTGTTGATGCAGAAGCAACCCTGATCCTCTTGCTTTAATTGCATCTCATCAGTTAACTCAGCCAACTTATCAATCTCATCTACACCCTCACCAACAGTCTCTATCTCAACAGCACGTTTCACCATATCAGTCTTCACAGTTTGTTACACCTTATCAACATCAACAATACTCAACACCTCTTTCAAGTACTTATCCAACAAATGAGTATCAATCCACCGTTCACCACAACGTTTATTCTCAACAACCATCAATCCCGCAAGTTGGAATATGCTCAAAAAATATCAACAACAACAACCTGGTTTTCCCAACAGATCTCCAGTCACAGTTGTTCAGTGTTCCAGAAGGGGGATGATCCAATTGACGCAATTAATCATATGATGTCATTCTTAACTGCGGTTGTCACATCCCGGTATCCTACTACGAACAATCAGCTAAGGACTTCGTCAAACCCTCGTCAACAAGCTACCATCTATGATGGAAAAGTGACTGTGCAACCTGTTCAGGGGAGACAAACTTCTTATGCTGCTGGAACAACAAGAGAAAATACACACCTGGTCAAGTTCTGTTGCACACGGGGAGACAAAGGACTGTGATTTGTTACAATCTGCAATAGGGAGGGTCATATATGCCAAGCAGTGCATTAGTAAAAGGAAAAGGGATGAAACATTGGTTCAACGGATAAAGACTTGTTGTTGGTTCAGTCATGCAGAGTGGTCAGGCCTTAAAAAGTGGGAGGAGATAGAATTTTTGGCGATCCAGGACTTTTCATGACATTCAAACCTCTAAGACAGTCATCATCTCTACTAGATGATTATCAAAGCCGATGATCTGGATGCCTATCGACTCTGATTGTGATGAACTCAATTCAGCAAGGATTGTCTTATGGCCAACTCTACAGGATTGGCTCAGAAAGCACTCATGAGGTTCTTCGGTCCAAATCGTCCTTGGTATTTGGGATTCTGGTTTGCTCGAAGCAAATGACCGGAGATCGCTTCAGCTCACCAATTTCGTCAGTAAATTCTTGCGGTACAGTTAAATTTAGAAATGATCAAGTTGCAAAGATAATGGGTTTTGGAGACTATCAGATTGGGAATTGATTACTATCTCAAGGTTTATTACGTTGAAAGGACTTGGGCATTTATCTCATTTTCTGTGAGGACAATTCTGTGATTCAATCCTTGAAGTGGCTCTTTCGATCAACACACTTTCTATCATTGGCAATCTAGAAGGTATTGACTTTATTGGACGGGATCTCGAGGGGATAACCTTTATACTCTCTCTCTGGGAATATGATGTGATTGCATCCTCTCTATTTGTTCTATTGTCAAAGGAGTCTAAAACCCAAGTCTTGGTTATGGCATCGTGTCTTTCTCATTTGAACTTTGGTTTCTATCAATCAATCTGGCAAGACAATGACATGTACGAGGTCCAAAGCTCAAGTTTGAAAAGGATCATTATGTTCGCATGATTGCATTAGGAAAAGTTCAAAGAAACCCAACAAACTCAAATCTGAAATGATACCAATCAAGAAATACTCCTATCTGTTGCATATGGATCATGTGGGCCAATGCGTGTCTTGCTGTAGTAGTCAATGGGAAAGAAAGTACATCCTCGTTATTGTCGATGACTACTCTCGATTTACATGTTTAGGTTGGAAATGCTTGCAATCAAAAGATTGAAGTTCCTGTTTTTATTATCAATTTTTTGAGATGATCAAGTACGGACTTCAAGGAAAAACCGTCAGTTCAGACGCATCAGAACAGATAATGGAACTGTGTTTGTTAATCAGACATTGCGTGATATTATGAGAAGGTTGAAATTCTCTTATAACATCAGTCTTGCACCTTCCACAGAAATCGGCGTTGTTGAAAGACGAAATCGTATGCTAATGAAAGCAGCAGCACTATGTTAATTTATGCAAAAGCTTTTATTTCTATGGGCCGAAGGGGTTATGCCACAGCTATTACACCCAAATCGTTCCATGTCACGTCGTCGTCACGGTAAAAAACCACATATGAGCCTTTGGCACGACAAACCTCCCGATTCTATCTTATCTATATTATGTTGGTGGCACTTTGTACCCAACGAATGTTAGTGAGAATTTGGGTAAGTACAACCAAAGGCTGATATATGGTATTTTCATTGGGATATCCCACCACACGAAAGCTTTCCGAATTTACAATAGACGTACCAGACGAATAGTTGAAACCATTCACGTTGATTTTGAATGAGTGACCCGTGGCCTTCGAACACAGCAACAGTTCAGGACCCGTTCTTCATGAAATGAAGACTCTGTTTCATTCAGTTCTGGCTCGTGCCAAAACACCTCCTTCTTCAACACCATTTGTACCACCTATCGAGATCTGACTGGGATTTGGTTGTTTCAACAATGTTGATGAGTCATTACTGTTGGATTTACAAGCACCAGAAGTCATTGCTCCTATTCCTGAAGCAGTTGCACCTGAACATGCTGTATCAACTGGTTTCACTTCCTCAAAATTACAGTTGATTCAAGTCTGCACCATCACCAAGTGGACTCTCTTACAACCCCAAGGAATCAAACTCGTTCTATTATTTCCTCATTATTATTTCTCATGATGTTGAAGAAGATAATCATGATATTGAAGTTGCACATATGGGTAATGATCCGTACTTCGGTATTCCAATTCCAGAAGTTCCTTCTGATCAATCTTCATCAGACGTTATTCATACAATTGTGCCTCCCGATCACCATGTTTCTGAACACAACAGCAAATGGACGAAGGATCACCCACTTGAGAATATAATCGGTGCTCTTGACAGACCAGTTTCCACACGACTCCAACTCCATGAACAAGCATTATTCTGTTACTATGATGCCTTTCTAACATCAGTTGAACCCAAGAACTACAAAGAAGCATTAACCCAAGCATGTTGGATTGAAGCTATGCAAGAGGAACTTCATGAATTTGAACGTCTGGAGGTTTGGGAACTTGTTCCTCCTCCTGACAAAGCATTTGTCATCTCTCTTAAGTGGATCTATAAGGTTAAACTTGATGAGTTAGGAGGTATTCTGAAAAATAAGGCTCGGTTGGTCGCTCGTGGTTATCGTCAAGAAGAGGGTATTGATTTCGAAGAGTCATTCGCTCCGGTTGCAAGATTAGAGGCTATACGAATTTTTCTAGCGTTTGCTGCTCACATGAACATGGTCATCTATCAAATGGACGTGAAGACTGCGTTTCTGAATGGTAATCTGCGAGAAGAAGTTTATGTTAGCCAACCGGACGGATTTGTGGATCCAGACAAACCTAACCACGTATACAAGCTTAAGAAAGCTCTTTATGGGTTGAAACAAGCTCCACGTGCGTGGTATGATATGTTGTCTTCATTCCTGATATCCAATGACTTCTCCAAAGGCTCAGTGGATCCTACTCTGTTCATCCGTAGAGAAGGCAACGAACTAATTCTGGTACAAATCTATGTCGATGATATTATCTTTGCTGCCTCTACTCCTGAACTGTGTGATCTATTTGCTAAAATAATGTGTTCAAAATTCAAGATGTCGATGATGGGTAAAATCTCATTTTTCTTAGGACTACAGATTTCTCAAAGTCCCAAAGGCATCTTCATAAACCAATCTAAATATGCTCTTGAATCACTAAAGAAATATGGCTATGAATCTTGTGACCCAGTGGATACTCCCATGGTGGAGAAGTCCAAACTGGATGAGGATAAAGAAGGGAAAGCTGTAGATCCATCACACTATCGTGGTATGATTGGCACCCTCCTTTATCTTACAGCCAGTAGACCTGACCTACAATTTGCTATATGCATGTGTGCCCGGTATCAGGCTCGGCCTACCGAAAAGCACCTAAATGCAGTAAAAAGGATCTTTCGGTATCTAAAAGGAACCGTACATCGGGGTCTTTGGTATCCGAAGGATTCTTCCTTTGCACTAACAGCATTTGCAGATGCGGATCATGCTGGTTGTCAAGATACACGCCGTAGCACATCTGGCAGTATACAACTTTTGGGTGATAGACTTGTAAGCTGGTCGTCTAAAAGGCAGAAAAGCGCTGCGATATCCAGTACGGAAGCTGAATATATTGCTTTGTCCGGTTGTTGTGCTCAAGTCCTTTGGATGAGATCACAACTTACCGACTATGGCTTTGGATTCAATAAAATTCCAATGTACTGTGATAACAAAAGCGCTATTGCCTTATGCTGCAACAACGTTCAACATTCCAGATCCAAGCATATAGACATCAGGTTTCACTTCATCAAGGAGCATGTTGAGAATGGTGTGATCGAACTTTACTTTGTCAATACGGAATATCAACTGGCAGACATCTTCACTAAAGCTCTTGGACGAGAAAGAATTGAATTTCTGATCAACAAGCTGGGAATGCGGAGTTTTACGCCGGATACTCTGAAACAATTGGCAGATGAAGTTGATGAATAGTGGTGGTACCTATTCAAATATCCTGTATAATAAGTAAATACTTGTTTACGGGATCTCTGAAACGCTTTGGCAGATGAAGTGTCTAGTTGATGAGTTAGTGGTGGTTCCTATTCATATATCCTGTTATCATAAGTATATACATAAATCAGAAAAAACATAATAAGATTTTATTTTCATTCATTTTTTAATACTCAGTAAAAACCAAAAATATTTTCTTTTATATAAATTTTTACAAAAACAAAATACAAAATTAAAAAATTAGAAAAATTCAAAAAGAAGGTTTACAATGGCATGTCTTCTGAAATCGATAACATTTACGGTCTTAGAAATGTCATTTAACAATGATACAAGCCTGTAAATGAAGTTCGAGCAGAAGTTTCAAGTGTTTTCAAAACATGCCAAATGGCTTGCTATTATTTCAGATAGCAACCCGGTCATCATCTTAAAGGCAAGTATTTCAAAAAGAAATCTTGGCCTCTCAACGAGAATTTATTCTCGGGCATGGTCTACTTTATGACCATGCAAAGGCTTGTGATTACTTTGCATCACAACCCGTGCTTTCTATATCCATAAGTGTACGTTTCAGTGCATCTATGTGAATAAATAAGAGAAATCTTATTTATCTTGGTGTTTGTTGTTTTGTCACATACAAAATCATTCCATCATCTAAAAATAATTTTCAAGATACATTTGACTTCTCAAACAATGTCTACAACTCCTTTAAAATAGAAAACGGGACAATTGTTTGAGGGGGAGAAAATGTCAAATTAATTGTGGGTCATGAGCAAATGAGCTGTTTAAAAAAGGGAAAAAGAATTTACAAAACGTTTATTTGTGCCTTAGTGTTACTTGTTTATGCCTTAGGGTGTTAGTTAGCTAAAATTATTCTATAGGTATGAGAGATAAAACATTTTGGACTATATGTGCTAGTTGCTTTATCTTGAACCTACCTATGAAAACTTAAATGGGAAAATTCAAAAAATTTGTATAGATGAGGAGCATATTGCCAATGTTATAATGGTGTTATACCATACCAAACACACCCTCCAGTCCACTGTAACACAAATCCCTACACACACAGCCAACACACACAGACTACTCATTACACTCAAACACTTTCATCTATACGAATACTCCCGTATTCAACATCTAAGGTATAACTTCAATCCTCGATATTCATCCCTAAACCAACTCGAATCCCTAAAAGAATTGTAGGTTTTCGTCATTTATTGATCATAACAGCCCTAATTACAAAATTAGGGTCGTGCACATCAAACAATGGTGAAAACGCGAATTATTAGAGGCTTTGTATTTTAGCTATAAATTTATAGGTTATCCTAGCTTGATTATTTGTTGTGATTTAAATGAGTTATTGAATGTTTTGTGTTCGAAACAGTTAGTGTAAAAAGTTCGAAATAATGTAAATGATATGTTTGTGTATGAGATGGATATGACTCAATGAAAAAGCTAGTTTAAAGTTAAATACCGATCTTGCACAAAATTAAAAGACATAGATCGAGAATAACTCATATGGACCGAACGAATAATGTGGTGTGTCTCGAACGAATGTCTAAGTGAAAGGATCGAACGAGTGTGAGGATCGAACGAGTGTGAGGATCGAACGAGTGATGATCGAACGAGTGATGATCGAACGAGTGATGATCGAACGAGAGTCTTTTTGAAAGGATCGAACGAGAGTCTTTTAGAAAGGATCGAACGAGTGATTCCTTGAAAGGATCGAACGAGAGTCTTTTTGAAAGGATCGAACGAGAGTCTTTTAGAAAGGATCGAACGAGTGATTCCTTGAGAGGATCGAACGAGAGTCTATCGAACGAGTGACTAGGTATTATGGATCGAACAAGTGGTTGCTTATAAGGACCGAACGAGCGTCCATGTGAGAGGATCGAACGAGCATATATTTGTGATGATCGAACGAGCACATGCTTACAAGGACCGAACGAGCATAATTTTGTGCAAACCGATCTAGATGTTCTTTTGAGGACCGAACGAGTAGAGTTGTCAACACTTGACCATTTTTTGACATAACACACTTAAGATCAAATTTTTTCTAACTAAGATTAAAATTCAACAAATCTCTTAGGTTAAAATAGACAGTAAAAGCTTGACAAAACCAAGGTTAACTATATTCGACTTAATTGTTAGGATAGGTGCCTTTGTCTTACACGCTATGTGTCTATCTAAGTAGATTGATCTTCAAAAGTGCTAAAAGTCATAAAGGTTCTCATGAATGAATGATTGTGTTTTCTTATAAACTGCACTCACTCTTTCTTAAACAGACTCATGGCACTCTCAATAGCGGATCAGATTGCTTTGGACGATGCATTGGTGGCTCCTGCTGACCGACTTAGGATTGGAAAATGCAATCTTCGCTTAAGTTCGGATGTCACATCAAAGGAAGCAACCCTTCAAGTAGTCTATGATGTGCTAAAGCTCACTCCGTTCTACAATGCCTTCCAAGTCACTGCCGATGCTCCAGAGATTTATATGCAGGAATTCTGGGCTTCTGCTTATGTTCACAATCGATCAGTCCGATTCAAGATGAATAACAAGAAGCACATCATCGGTCTTGAGCAATTCAGGGACATTCTTCAAATTTGCCCTAGAGTCGGAAATAAGAAGTTTGTAGACCCACCCCTTGAGAAGGAGATGCTCATCTTTCTAGCTAGTCTTGGTCATTCTGGAGATATAAGGAAGCTCACTGACGTGAATGTCAATAAACTGCATCAACCTTGGAGATCATTTGCTGCTGTAATCAACAAATGTCTCTGCGGAACTCCATCATATGACAGTCTTCGTCTCTCTCAGGCTCAAATCTTGTGGGGTATGTACAACAAGAAGAGCGTTGATTATGCATATCTTCTGTGGGAAGACTTCATTTTCAAGATTGAGAACAAAAGTATGAAGAAGGGCAGTGCGATGTACTATCCTCGGTTCACCAAGTTAGTCGTCAACTATGTGATGGAAAAAGATCCTTCAATTCCTAGAAGAAACAAGGTCAATTGGCACTATGCCAGAGATGATCCAATGTTTACTACAATCAATGTCAACTCCAAGAATGAAGCCCACTCAGTTATATACCAGGGCAAGTCATGCCATTTGCAAATTAACCAACGAGGACATCCCAACTCCAGAATCATACAAAGAGTATTATGAGCTAGGGGCATCCATGAACAATTCCTCCCAAACAAAAGTGAATCACGAATAAAAGCTACACAAAACATAATCACATCAACAGAAGCCACCCACTTCCCCCAAGGGAAAAGAAGTATATCTGGAAAAAGCAAAACAAAAGACTTCATAGTTTGAAGAACTACTCTCATGATGCTGACAAACAACGGCTAGCAAACTGTAAATATAATCACAAAAAATAAAGCCGTCAAGAAACTCACAAGCTCCTCATGCCAGTGTTCTGTCGACAGATGAAATAACTGAAGATGACCATTGGTTTCCCATGCAACCTTATTAAGACACATAGCTGATATCACATGGAAAACACGTGAAATTAATCACTATTATGAGGAGCGACATTTCAAGAATATGATATGAAGCAGAAAAAAATGACTGTACTGAGACTTACTCAGTATGATGAAGATGATGATGAACATGACGATGATGAGAAATTTCAAGACGATGATGATCATGGACGATGATTGAGAAAGTACTAAGATGATGAAATGAACATATGACGTAGAAGAACCAGTTAAGATATGATGATGAAATCAGACTTGAATCAGAACCAATGAAGTGATGATTTAGTCCCATCCAACAGCTCACACAACTCCCAGATGAAGACATAATAACATGAAGAGGAAACTGATGAAGAAGAGATACTTTCGATCCTACAATTCACCCACCCACTCGTATTTCATCATCAGATGTAGACGAAATAGTGGACAATAAAGTGGAAAGGAAACAAATGTTGAAGGCGCAAAGATTGATGAAGATAGCTAACAATGAAAGAGCAAGTAAATGAGGCGAGTCGAAGATAACCAATACCGAATCTTGATGTGAATAAAATAGTAATTAAAGAGTTATATTACCCCTAGGTTCAAGCAACCCAGGAAATTGAATACACTCATGATACCCTAACTCCGGTTAATCCTGATGGTCAATAACAGAGCACGTCTGTATCAACTGGAATCCGTCTCTAACATTGCTGGAATCCAAACCAAAGATACTGGAATTCAGATGAGTTTTTTGGACAACATACTGAAGGCACCTCTCTCATGATACTCCTGTAACAGCCATCATGGAACCAACCTTCACTGCACAATATCAATCGCCCTCCAACACGTATCCTCAGCGTCATTCAAACCACAACAAATCACCAAATCTTGACACCTGGCAGCAACTACAAGCTCATTTGCAACAAAATCTCCCTAACTTTGTCCTCGTGTTTGGGCTTTGTATTATATACTGAAAGCGTTAGAAGACAATCTTCTTCAGAACTCAGGCAAACCAATCCAATATGCTGAAAGCGCTCTACCTCTATCCTAGCCCCGTTGAACAATATCTATCTAATAAAACGCAGGAATCAGTTGACGTTCAGTCAATTTGAAGTATTACAAGAATCTCGAAAGAGTCTACTACTTCAAAACAACAAATCCTTAGATTCCAATGATGACGGAAGTGAAGAAAATCATCAAGGAACAAGGTCAAAAATGAAGTCTCCAAATTATTCCAAAAGTCGAGAAAGTTCTGTAACCGATCAACTCGAGTCTGAGTTCTGGTGCGAGTCATCAAAAAGCCAACACATCACCATGCTTTAGCTTCAAATCTTTTCAGAACTAAGATCTAAAAAAGTCTAATGAAAGAAGGAAGCTAACAACTCTATCAACAGGTTCAGACATTCAGCAACAGCTCTATCAAGGTCTTAAGTTGAGCTATGAAGCTGACAAGGTCCTGTTAGATACATATGGCGATACAGTCCAATTAAACAAGACCTAGAGATGGTGCAAAGATGATTAAAACCCGTCCGCTGGAACAACCGGTGGGTCCAAAAGAAGAAGGTCAGGAAGAGTAACCCGCTTCTACCCAGTGCTCCAAGTGAAACGACAATCGAAGACTGTCAAGAAAGACTACCATAACAGGATCTAAGTACTGCACGAAGATCTGCTAGCCAATCTGCTCCAGTAGGGGAAGCTATGCAATCTACGTGGGGAAGTCTTTTCAGACCTGCAGACCAGGATTTCGAAAAGTTTTCCAAGATGAACAAGCAAAAGAAGAGGATCTCAACACTCCTGACTTTGGTTTCCCAACCTATGAGCACTACATCTCCTGACATGCATGAGAATAAGTCCGTTCCTGCCGACATGACTCTTTCCACCTGGTTAAGCAATCTGGCACAACAAGACCCTCGAGAGTCGTTTGATTAACTAACCGACTCTACATTTGACTTCTCCTCTTTGTTACTGAACCGGCTAAATGTTGTCAAAACACTAACACCTTGATGCTAGCAGTTCCAACAATTGATCTATGGAAAGGCAACTTGCAAGAGTATTTGACTGAACTTGAATATTTTTGTGAGGAGGTCTACAAAGCACAACTGAAAAATTAAGAGCAGGATCCAACCCTTATCGGTCGACAACCCATATCTGCGACAGCCACAACCGTTAGTTTTCCAATAACTCAAGTATCGAGTTATACCTTTTCAACACTTCATCAATAACGACCTGGAATAACAACGTGGGTAGAGTCGTCGCCGCAAGTACTCTACATCAGTAACTAAGACTAAGGCCTTTATATTACGGACATATCAAAAGGATAGAAGATTAAGTGCCTACTCAAAGTGGATGTCAAACGCTCGTCAAATTACGAAGATTTTCGCCCATGCTGGGAAATCTCCACGATTGGGTAAAAAAGCGAAGACAGTTCTATGTCATATGCGACCTCAATGGAATCACTCTGATGTCTATTCTAAAAGATGAATCATTGCTGTCACTAAGTTCTGAAATATCTCGAATGTGCAATGAATTATAAGCAACTTGACTGGATTACTATAACGAAAGATGATGATCTCCTACACGATAAAAGAAGTGCGACATACCAACGAGACAAGGATCCAAGACATTGAAGATATGCTGCTTCTTCACGTACAAGGAAAAGTGAACAAATCTCAGCGTTGCATAACGTATTTGCAATTTAATGTCTCCTTACGAATGTTTACACGAAGTGTTTCATCCAGAGGCGTGTGAAGATCTTCAACTGGGTGTTGATAAGCTACAGAAGAAACTCAACCTCACCAAGCCTGACACTACAGATCCATCTGAGAAGACAAAATCTTATACTCCAAACTCGTATCCAAGAGGATATCACTATAAATAAAGACAAGACGAACAGATAGATGCGCATTGACGAACTACACAAGTTCAGCGATGGTACCTAGATGAGAGTTTCGACTGCTCTAAAATTGATCCCCAAGGGATTAGAAATGGCGTATTTGCCACATACTTTTGGAGCCAACGCACACAAAGCAAAACGTAAGAAGCTATGATCCATGCCGATTGACAATAGGCTTAAAGACAAGTAGGATAATGAGGAGTTTGGGAGAGATGTTGTCAGTGGACGACCATGACGGGGTACCTACGCTGGCTACAAAGGACCATAAGAATTAATCATATGTTGCTCTCATCTTAAAAAGTACAATCCTCGTAAAAATACTCTCTTGTGCATATGTTTCATTATTAGTGTAAGATTTTTTTTGTTGAACAATAAGATTGCTCAAGTACAAATTTTTCAAGAATTCTTAGTAAAGAAATTCAAAATTCCAAATAATTGTACACGGCATCATCTTATAACCCTCATATTATGGTGGGTACAATAACATGTTTCCAATCTGCTATCATAACTCATTTTGTCCCCTGAAGGATTAAACAATTGATAACCAAAATATCAGTTATTAACATTTTTGGATAAGGGAAAAATGTGATTAACCTGGAACTTATAAAAACTGACCGATAAGTGATCAAATAAAAAGGACACATGGCACTCCCACACCTACCATAAACTACGATTACATGCACATTTAAATTGGAGCTTATAGTGATAATGAAAAACTCCAAGGTGTAAATCTTTTGATATTTATATCAAACACTTTGATATGAAGTCTTTTTTTCCAAAGTTTTGAATGGATTGTGAAAGAAATACCAAAAGACCGACCATGTTTCTTAAATTTATGAGTTATAAACACTTAGCTTAGGTTTTCAGATCCATGATCAGCCCAGTACCGGAGGGATCAACCCAGGGATTTTCTACCACTAGTTAGGATGTAAGAAGTCCTTAGGTATATTAAAAAGGAGAAAAAAAGAGTATTGGGAATAATGCCGACTGAGATGGAGCTAACACAGAACAAAACCCAACCAATGGAGGTATAGTTAATGAAAGTCTCGGATGCATTGAAGGGGTTGAGAGAAATGAAAAATAAATTAAGGATAAAGGGGTGAAAATAAGAAGCCCTCCATAACACTTGGCAAAAAACGGTCAATACATTGCTGTCAAAACACTTAGTGTTGTCTGACATTGAAGAAAGTCATGGACCCAGTGACGCTATGCACAACCCCTCCCAGCTACCAAAGGTCAGAAAGACTTTGTTTCAAAACTCACGGAGATACACTCATTTCTATCGACTCTCTCACTCCGAGTTAGTTTGATATTTAAAGGTGGCACCATCTCCCCTCTGACACAAAATCAAAGTGCACTATTGAATCTAATCCAAAAAGAAGATCATACCAAAAATCTCAATAGGACACCAGTCAAATTATACTTGCTAAAGTCACACAATGTGAATTACAAGAATAAATTTTAAGAGTCCTTCGCATTATCCTTGTGATTTGCCAGAACATCAGTAGTGGAATTCAATCACAATGAAGATGGAAATCCTGCTGAGCCAACATCAAACAAGCTCAATTCGGTAACTTTAGTGCGATTCTTTATGAATCAAAGCTCGTAGACCATACTGAAAGAAACGCTTGTGGCGATTCAAATAAGAATCAAACTTGTTCCAGGAAATGGATCAACGGTTTTAGTGGAAATTTTGAAATGAATAAACACTCTCGGTGTGTCACAAAAAACACTTTTTGTAAGTGAATACAACCGATTTGATTTTTCAAATCAATTTCTATATCAATCTGGAGATATAACTCACTGGTTCACTCTTATCAAGCTGTCTGCTTGAGACGTTCGATAATAGAACATGCTGAGTAAACGATGAATCTAATAACTTATGTGTTAAAAAGATTCAATACTTCAGCTGGAAAACCTGTCAAGAAGATACTTCTTAAATTGAATCTATCTGATCACAGTTCCGAATCCTTAAGAGAATCCGAAGGTTTCGTTCAACCAACCTGGGCGAATGACAAAGCCATAATCTTCCCCTGCTTTTATTGCTACTGTATTATGCAGGTTTATTAAAAATGGGTGGTGGGAGGTATTCCTGATCCGCTGGCTCACAAAATCCATAATCCACATGCTCCATACCCCGACCGACAAACATAAAAGTCATCAAGAAAGCACAAGGAACAGTTTCTAGAAGCTTCCGCTACTCGATACCACACATCTTTCTAAGAAGTTTCGAAGTGTTAAAAGTTAAAGAAATTTCAAGAAAGATGCAAACATTAAAGCTTTCCAAGAATGGTATGAGCAAGTCGGTCCAGAAGTCGCAAGTCCACAAGATGGCAAAGTTATACAAGATGGCATATAGTAAGCTTGGTTTGATGACACACGATGCACAATATCACTATGTCAAATACAATTTTCCGAACAAGCCAAACCATAGAAGTCAATGATCACTACAACCATTCACAAGAGGAAAGTCAAGAGAACGAGCTAAAGACTAATGATAAAGCATAGTATGCTAGGTTTAAAGTAGTGTAAATTGGAGTGCCCTCCCTTTAGGGGAGATATGAAACACGAAAATTTGCCCGTTCACTTACAAAGTAGTAACAAGTCCCTATGCTCTTAGTTTTATTATAATGAATTATATTAGTAATCTTATCCGTCCCAAGGCCCATGTGGCCCACTCCAGCCCATGGCCGCCTCTATGTATATTTAATATCCCTCTCCTAGACTTGGAGAGTGTTTGGTTATTCCATTTTACACACATTCATTTTATACATTCATCCATTATTCCATCCAAGTTTCTCTCTAACATCCAACCCACATCTCACTCTTGTTCTTGCTTGATCTTAAGATTACTAGTATTCTACAAACTCAATGTCAAAGAAATCTCAAGAAATCCAAGACCATGTTATGACTATGAACATAGAAGCTCAAAATCTATCAGAAACCAAGCTTCATTTGAGATTGTAAGCCTCCAATAACGATTCAAACAAGAGAATCTCATTTTCAAATCTTTAAGACCTCATCTTTCGGGGGGAGATTGTTAGCCTCAAAATATTGAGTCGAACAAGGAAGCTCGGTCACTCAATAAGGAAGCTTCGGTCATTTATTATTTATATGTTGTAGTAGGTTAGTAGGGTAAACGGGCTCGTGAACATAATCTAATCTTGTACTAGTTCCGGACTAAGGTCCATTGTAATCCCGAGCCCGGCCCAAGAAACAAACACTACACGGCCCAACAAAAAACCTTACAAGGCCGGCCCATTAAGGTGGTATAAATACCCCTCTCCAAGTGTGGAGAAGGTGTTGGTCTCATTTGTTTTCACACATTTGCAAGATTAACCACCTCTTATTTTCTCTCTACTTTCTCTCTCTTGTTTCTCTCTCTAAAATTCTTCCATCTTATCTCATCTTATTTTCTTATCATCATTCTCCTTTCTATTTTTCTTGTATCCATGGTGAAGTGAAAGTGATTATTAGGTCCGATAGTCAACAACGTGAAGTAGAGTTGAAAAAAATATAACTTGAAAGTTTGTAGTTGTAAAAAGACATGAAATAACGGAATGTTACAACAAACTATAAATGAAAATAAAAATAAACCACTTACCTCTTAACCATATGAATAATTAAGGTTCTTCTAATAAAATTAAAAGGGCCCCCGGTGGGGGGTTTTTTTATTTTTTTTGTAAGCAAAATAGTTTTGGATTTTTAATGTGTTTTAGGTTATTTTGTTTCGTTATAATGAATAAAATTTTTTTTAAAAATGGTATTGTCAAATGTAGTTCCTTCGATTTTGGGGTATTAAAAGTGGAATAGTTACCAAAACTGATAGCATGCTTATTTCTCGTATTGTAAAGACAAAGGTTTCTAGTTTTTTAAGCAACTAATTTTTTTTTAGCACCATAGTGTGTATAAATAATTTTCAAACACAACCTACAAAACGTATAAATGGAGAAAATACCACTTGCAATGGTAAATAAATGTGTTTAAGATTTATCCTAATTAGGTATAGTATATCAAAAATGACTTTTTAACTTTATCTTGAATTAGCGGATTAAGAGTTTTCTTATGCTATATGAGGACGTTGATCATTAATCGATGCCCTCACATATGAAAGGAACTTACATAGGTAACAAATCTTGTTTGTCTGTAGCGATGAGATGAGCAACAATCCATTATATGTTATAACCACTGGTGTTGTCCGCAAGGTGAGACTGGTGAGTTTTTGGACATGGTTTTTGAGAAATAAAAGTGTGCAAAGGTGAAGTACAAAATTTAGATATAAATATTAGACAGACATTATCAATTAACACTTGCATTTTAACACTGATTTTATCCAAAATCGTTTCATGGGTTATTGTTTGTCCTCATTTGAAGAATGAATTGTGGTAAGCAAAATGAATAAGTTGTAAGGAGTTATATTTGAAGACATTCAAAGCGTACACGCATGGGGTGAATTTAGAAAAACATATGTAGGATATTTATGTGTAGACCTGATGCACACCAAAAACTAGTTGATGCCGGAATTGAGAAATGGTCTAGGGCAAAGTGCCCTGCAAATAGATACAACTATATGACATCAAACAGCGTTGAATCAATAAATGCGTTAACCAAAGACGTGAGGAAAATTCCAATAACCTCCCTGATGGATTGGTTTAGAGATCTTCTTCAAAAATGGTATTATGAACGTCGACAAAAATATGAATGTAGTAATTAATCAGTTTTTTAAACTATTCAGTGCAAAATATTATGAAACATTTTCCCACTAACCATTTTGTTCTAATTTAAATGTTAGATGCACCGGATGACGAACTTACACCATGGGCAACTGCCAAAATAAAGTACCGATCCTTAAAGAGCTCTAATTAGTAGTGTGAAAAGATTCTTCAGTACAAAATCTATGAGGTCTGGAACAACCATAGAATACATAAGGTTTATTTGGATAAAGGCTGAATAACGTGTCACAGAAGGCAGTTAGTGGTTTACATAGTGGTCAGCGTTTGTGCAGTGCCAGAGCTTATGGGTTATAACTGTTTTAACATTAGGCAAAACCTTGGTTTTTTACAATAAACAATTAAGGGTACATTACGAAAGGATTGTTTTTGTTCACTGTCAAAGATGTTTTCAGACTTGCAATTCCATATTAAATCCAACAAGTAAGCCGCATGATATGTAAGAAACAGTCTAGTAGACCAAAAAACAAAGATCGCATCCGTTTACAAGGGTAGGGGCCGATAATTAATAAGTATGGAAGGTGTGGCGTCAAGGGACACAACCGAACTGCTTGTAGTATGCTCTTACCTAAAATAAAAGTAAGTATTAAATTATAAAAGAAAGTTCATATTGTTATTAGTAGTAACTAATGTATACTTACGTTGTAATGTACAAAACATGGTTAGAAAGAAACTGAAGTCTACATAGCAGGAAGAATCTAGTCAAGGAAACAACTACTAGAACGAGTCACAACAAGAGGCAAATAATTATGTCTATTAGCAGTGCGAGATGTATGAGCCACAACACGTAACAAATTATACGAAAGATATGTATCACCCACACCAAGAATACACTGATTAGTTACTTTTGGGAAAACAAGATAATTCTCAGCTCACAAATCTGCCCATGAAGGTTATGTCGCAGTGCAACTCCAACAACTTCTTAAACTAGGTGGGCCATTATTTAGTATTTTTGTACTTTCAAGACTATCTGTTAAATATTAAATTCGGATAAGTAAACCAATTTTTCTTAACTTTGAAGGGTAATACTAGTATAACAATGCACAATGGAGTAGAGGGCAATTACAAAAGATGTGCTTAGTAATACAGAGTATAAAGATACTCAGAAGTTCATACAACACCAACTTGATGGTAATTATAATGCACTAACATACATATAGTGCCAACAGTGCTTTTGCTTAATATATAGATTAGTTTACAACTACCATCTGCTACAAATATTACCCGTAATTTAAGTTTTTATGCTGATACAAAGATATAGCAATTAAGTCCAAATGTGTGTTAAACAAAAAACATTTACCTTTGTTATATTCTAATCTTTTGACCTCGATTGGGTTAGATCGATCCAGCGGTCAGTGCATGACTTTGTTTCATGACATGTTATCATCATCAACCGCATGCCACGATCAACCTAATCAATCATCCTAACCTTAGACCATGCCCTCCACAAGCAACACTTTTCTCGCAACCCTTCCCTAACCTCATAGTCCCTTTGAATTTTTATGACAACTTTTTATCTATTAACATTAACCCTATTCCTACACTTCTTCATTAATCCCAACACAATTGTATAGCTAAAGTTATTCAGTGACTACTCATCCATTACAACATTGTTTGAAAATCATTCGTTTATCTATGTTTGAAGTGAATGACGCATTGTCAACAACATTTACATGTACCAAATCACAAAGTTTTACCTAGAAACCTCCAACATCTATGTAACCATCTACAGCCCATCCTTCATATTGCCAATTATCATGCAAGACTACCTCATCAACTATACTGTCACTATGCAAAAAATCCCCAAACAGATTCTTACAGGGGAATTCAATACATTTTCTTCTTGGTTTTTATGGGAAGTTCTTAGGAAATGTAAACCAGATTCTTGTTGTTCTACAATTCCAACAAGTTCATGAGGAGTCATAGAACAAGCATCTAGCTTCCTTTTTCATGACTTTTTAATTTAGACTTCACTTCTTTATCAGACGCATCTAAAGTTAAATTTTAATAATAATATTCTGCTAAGTTCTTTGGAAGATGGGCAATAACTCAAGTTAATTAAGTCATACTTTTCAGCTATATCATACAGTTTATTCATATCACCATCACCTTCAACAATTGTTAAACCTTCTTCTAGGCTAAATCTAGGAGACCAGACAAACTTCCTTTAAGATCTCACATTCTGACTTGTATTGACAACGATAACTAGCCCAGCTATTTAAGAAATATCATCCAAATTTACTTAGATAACTGTAGAGTAATTTTCTCCCATGTTCATACCTTAAAGGGGTTCATTGAAAAACACCAACAATTAACTTCAAACAATACAATAATTTTTCAGGTAATTCCAAATTATGTCCTGTAAGTAAAAAGTTTCACAAATTAAGTTTTTTATAAAGGCGCACCATAATAAGTTTTTAACAATGATAAAAAATATTAACAATAAACATAAACACATTAATCAAAACGATAATGACCATACCTAGCAAAATAACCATAAAAGGGTTAAAAAGAGCATGCTGAACCTAACAATCATCATACTTTTTTTCTGTACTTATGGACATCTTGAACACAACTCATCTACTTGTACTTAATTTGCTTAACAGACTTTTAGTGGTAATTAAAAAGTGTCCTTAGTTAAAGTTGTATTTTAATGAAATGATTGCAACATTTAATGTACAATGGGCTTATATAAACTCCTCTACTTGTACATTTAATTGCAAAGTGTTTTATTTATTGTGGGCTTTTCCTAGGTAAATTAAGAGGAATAGAGTCCGGCAAATTGTGGGAGAACCTTTTACACTTGTTGAATTTCAAACGACATGACACTGATGAATATCAACAAACGTATATACGCCAAAGTACATTATGTATGATGTATGGAATGGACCCTATATAGATGTTTCATAAAAAATGAACTTTTAACGAGTGAAACAATATCAGTTAAAAATTTTTTTCCTAACAACGTGTATACCGCTTCATTTAGCAAGGTCTATGTTATCCAAAATAATAACAAACACGACACTAAAAAAAAGGAAAAATTAGTTGAACACACAAAAGATTACAATACTTAATAAAATACTATGAACATCCTACAATCTTTTACATTCAACTGCTTCGATAAACAAGATTAACTACTTGTTTATTTGATGTTCTCAAAAAATTACATAATTACAAGATAGACCCCAAAATCTTGAACTGGTAACTAGCGAGATTAACTTTACAACTGGACGTGTAAAACAACTAGCCCATTAGAAAAACTCAACTTCTTTTTACATTTAAAACAATAATTTAAAGTTAGCTTAAGGCAACAATGAGATTTAACTGGAATTCCCATAAAGATGAGCAAGTTTAATAACCACCTTCCCAGTTGAAGTCTCTGAACTTGTTGCTGATCCCGACAGGTAGAAAAGACCAACATCTTCAACCTCAACATTTTAGCTTTTCCAATATCAATGTCATCTTTTGTAATTGTTAAACACTAACCTGCACTCACCTTTGGAGTTGAAGGGAACCAGTGAATTCAAACATTATTTCTTTACCCCTTGTGAACTTGACTTAACAGACTTTCAACCTAAAGGCCACATCATCCAACCATTATATCTTCCCATTTGCTATTGTTCCTTCAACCCTCCTATATTGTCTTACCCTCTCCCCACACCCATCCTTTAATCCTAGTGCCTAAATCAACTTGAACTAGAGCAACTAAGGCCAACTTCCCTCTTCTACCCAAACCATGTTTTCGAGTAAGTAATACCTCCCTAAATCATTTTGCTTTTGAGCAATTTACAAGTTAAATTTTAACCACTGTTTTCAGCATTTGCCCCCCCAAAAATAAAGAATGAAATGGACATCATTATCATGTGGATTTAACTTTTAAACCTAGTTCAAGTGATGGTTTTGTAAATAAAACAAAGCCGCATATGTATTCATTTTATCTTAGAAACAAATCCAACCTAGTGGGCTTTGATAAGGTAATATATCTCAATCACAAGTGAATGCAGAAAAACTAGTAACTGACCCATTAACATACCTTATAGATCAAACTCCAGAATACCAGTTTTTGTGTATGTTAAAACAATTCATCCATGATAGGCAAATGATTTTTCATATTAAAAACAAACATAATATTTAGAAAACCCATAACATAAAATTCAAAAAGATACAATATAAATTTCCAACGTAAACCATAGATTTTTATTAAATACCAACAAATCCCTAATTACCAATTGAATAATGAAATAAAGCATAGACTCAATATTTATTAAACAGAAAACCCTAAGTTTAAAATATTAAATATTCATTATATAACAATAAAACCTTAATTTCAATGTTAAAAAAATATTAAATATATACTCTGAAAAAGAATAATTAGGGCTATTAAAGAGTGGGAAAGATCCAACATACCTTCTTGAATGTATGACATAAAAGAGTTATTTGCCATTTCCATTACAAAGACAAGGAATGTCTTTTTTTATCAAATTCGAAAACTACTTTTTGATGACAAAGCAGATGGTCCAAATAATAAAGTGCGGTGTGGTTTCTGAGATAAGTTTAAATAAATGGGGTTATTGGATAGTGGTCCAACTAAACATTAACTTAAAGCAATGTTTAGTTCCCAGTTGTTGTCCTTAAAATGCAACATAAAGCCAAACCGTCCAAAGAGATTAGCCAAAATGCATTATATCCTAAACAAAAGACCTATATATTTATTTTTGAACTATAACCTTCAAATGCAGAAGTACTAACCTAAATACCATCTCAATTAATATAACCTGCAAATTCAACGCAGATATCTCCGGACATAAAATTTCATCTAAACCTGCAAATGCATTTCCCAAATGCAAATTCCCTGCGTATGAAGAGAAATCCTAAATACCATAAAATCCCCCCCCCTCCCTAACTCCTATTTTTGGCGATTGCCATCGGAAATTACGAATGTGTGGAGTTACCAAAATACACAAAACACCAAGATAATTTAAAAAGACCAAATAGACGTTTTACAAACATGTGTTTCCATTATTTAATCAAGAAAATGCGTTTAGGTCCACACATGAAATCGAACCACAACGCAATAACAACATTTATTAAAGACAAATGGATTTCAAATTAAAGACATTGTTTTAAAACACATTAAGACATTGTTTTTGAAAGACAAGGAACACACAAGTAGTCTTTCACCAAATCATCACATGCACGACACCTCCACGCCATCGTTGCCTTCATTCTTGGTTACCTGGGATAAAGAATGTTTAAAACATCAATAAAATTGTTGAGTGAAATTCATAGAGTTTAAAATAATCAATAAGTAATAATCTTTGAACACATAATTAGTTCTCGGGAAAAAATTGCAACGAATACAATGTATAACATCTCTTTTCTTTCACGCAATATGCTCATGACACCGAATGTTAACAATACATATATCTTTTCATATGTTAATTTGCCCCAGAACAAGGTATTATTGTCATATACCTACTACTTCTAAATACCAAACGTCCGTTTGACAGGGTGTTCACAAGGATTCAGACCCCGAACGGGGTTGTCAAACCTAATAGATCTATTTAATAAATTAGCATTCACCTCGCAAGGTAATTAACGGTTCATGAAATAAGAGACTTCGACAATAGCTACTTATGAGGAAACATTCTCATAATCGGGTCCAACATACAATAAAATCATATGAGTTTGATTTATAAAACAACATGTATCCCCCTCGTGGGTTTATAAAACAATCAAAGATTTAAAAGTGTGAGGCTATGAACTCACCTTAAGCAAAAGATTTCAATTAAATCAAATCAACAAGTGCACATAACTTCACGTCTCAACCGCGACCTATATAATACATATATAGCGGTACGTGACTAAAAGTATAATAACTCATATAATGTATACTTGCATCTATATATATCACTATTACGTATATACAATCATATACTACAATCTCCAAGTGCGACGCAAAACATTTCACTTTGACGCACTAACAATATCACAACGTTTTCCATAAAGTTTCTATTTTTAGAAAGTTGTCGAAAGTAAGGATAATATAATCCGAACTTCATATTCGTCATCAATTAACTAACATTACAAACCCATTGCCTATTAAAAACCATATTCAAAAGTTTACGCAAGTTTGACTTTCAAAAGTCAAACTTTGTAGTTGACTTTTACCCCAAAAATAACCAAACTTGACTTGACCGTAAAACGTTCGTTATTAAGAGTTACGTGACGATCCACCTAGCGAAACGTAGCTAAAGGCGAACACTATCACTTTTCATTATCAAAAAAAACTTTCAAAAATTTCTCGACATGCTATAGGTCGGTCAAACTTTCTGGTCAAACTTAGTCAACTCAAAACCTATTAAAATGACATTTTTGACATAAACCAACTATCAAAACATGTTCAAATAGCCTATGTAATTATACCAAAACTATCAAACTTTGATCAATAACCAAATACGCTTTCAATAATTTCTCGCTCTTGAACATCTAGCAATAACCATACAATACGCAATATAAACAAATTAATCACATAAAAACATAACTAGAAGGCTCACAATGCTATAACAAAAACTTGTTTTGTTTCCCACTTGTGGTTCGAAATCGGACGAGCACCCAAACACCAAAACAAAACCTTTTTCAACTAAACCAACTACACTACAACACTAATCTAGCTCTTTTGAACACCCTTTTTATTCGAAAATCTCAAGAACAAACCAAAAATCAAACTTCTTCAAAACTCATTACATGTGCAATATTTTTAGTGGGATGTGTAGGCCTTGATACAAGGATTAAAAATATTTAATTAGATTGCATGTCGAAAATCAATCGGAAATGGGTGGGTGTTTGCTTGGCCGGACGTGGTGAGGAACAAGGGATGATGAAGAGAAATTTGGTAAAGAGTATATTGTGTTATCTTCCGTTTATAGGAAAAGATTTGACACTTTTTTCACTTTTAGTCCTTCCATCTTTTAAGTCCTTCAAAACTAGTACAAAAATGTTTCTTTTATTTTAAAATTGGCCAACAAGCTCGGGTCACACCACGTTCGTAAATATTTTTATTCCGTCCCACTAAATTTACTTTAAAACGTTTAATAAACGTTAAATCACGTAAAGCACGACATTTAAACATGGTTTTTACAAAAACCCGGGGAAACGCCATAAAATACAAAATAACATAATCACGCTCTCGGAGCGACAATATAAAGTTTTCTATCTTTCACGGATGCTAAAAACAAATAGAAACTCAATCACGGCTTGTAATTTCCCTATAAATGGAAATTTTCACCAAACCTCATATAACATAAACGACTAAATTCATTTACGTAGAAAAATAATTATCATAGCTCGGGATAAACGTTGACCTGATACTCGGGTTGTTACATAAACAATCAATTAACTTTTGAATTTCGAATAATGTGTGTATTTTGCCCACATGTAATGACCAATTTACCCTTCACGGTTAACAGGTTGGTTAAAAAACATAGGGGTAAAATAGTCACCCACTACACACATTATTCGAAATTCAAAAGTTAATTGATTGTTTAACAAAAAAAGAGTTGCCTACACACAATAGCAAAACGTGAAAAGTTGGCTACACTTTTTTATAATTTGTCCTTCTTATTAATGGTATAGGTTTTTTTTAACTAAGAGTTTTGAAAGAAATTATACATGTGAAAAATGTTACACCGATTGGTATACTTAATAAAATTATAAATCTAAACTTTCTTCATAATACTTATATGACGCATAGAATATTGTTAACCATTTCGGTAATAATTTCTTCAGAAAAGGAAGTATTTCAAAACTAAAATTAATTAAAAGTTATTTACGATCAAAAGTGTCACAAAAAGATTAGATTTATTGGCTCATTTATCAATTAAAAATGAAATATTATGATTTCGAGAAACTAATAATAGATTTCACATAAAAAAAAACTTGAAAAAGTTAATTTTATATATACGATTTTTCGGCAAATAACTTTATAAAAAGGCCCCATTCTAATGCTTCGCTTTAAGCCTCCGAGAATGTTAAGTCGCCCTGACCCAGTTTGACCAATGACTCGCAAATTGTCACCTAAAAGGATTACTAGCAAACTAGTAACAATTAATAACTTGACAAAAAATGAGATATACTAGTACAATAAACCAACGTGATGGGTGAATGTAGACATCACCAGGGGCGGAGCTAAAGGGGGGGCGTGCCCCCCCCCCACCAAAAAAATTTGTAGTGTGAATTTCTTGAGCGATTGAGATGCTTTTGGAATTTGCCCCCCCCCCCCTAGAAAAGAGTATGTGTTATCTAAACTGGACGTCAAAATCAATTTGTAAGCAATTTTTGAGTGTGGAGTCGTTTTATTTAATGGGGAAGAAAGAAAGAAGCCATGGGAGAGATAGAAAAGTAGTAGGGTAAAGAGGAAGAAGAACTATAGATAAATAAGTACTCCCCCCGTCTCATTTTTATTGTCCACATTTCCTTTTTGGGATGTCCCAAATTAATTGTCTACTACTAAAAATAGATATGGAAGTTTGATCAAGTTTACTATATTACACTTGTTTGAATTTATTATTACAAACTTTAAAGAAGATTTAATTAATTAGATAAGGGTAAAACGTCAATCTGTCAAAAAAGGTAAGAAATTAAAAATGCAGTAATAAATGCACTTTTCTTAAAATGTGTGTTTTTTGTCGGAGGACAATAAATTTGAGACGGAGGGAGTACTAACAAAAGTAAAGTTGAGTCACGTAGGGTGCTAGCAGGTGTGTCCTTTCTAAAGTTTTTTACGGAGTATTTTTTTATTTTAGCTTTTGTACTTCAATTATTTTTCTAATTTTATTGAATGTGAACATAAAAATAATTTGGCACATCAAAAGTGAATATATGGTTATTGGCATAATGAAGACACTAGAATAATAAACACTCGCTTTATTCTTTATTAACGTTGCACAAATTTTATTATGTTATTTTTACATATTTATATAAGTCAATCAAATCATTTGAGATCACACACTCAAGTTTGTCAGTGTCGACCTTGTTTTTTAACTCTATTTTTTATATGCCGTAAAAAAAATTGCCCCCCTTCGAATTTTTTTCTGGCTCCGCCCCTGGACATCACCTACGAATCCTTGATCTTATAGCCGCACATTGCAATCAAACCCATAAAAGGGAAAGGAAAAGGGGGGGGGGGAAAAAAGGGAAAAAAGTCATAGGTACATTAACATGAAATGAATTTGATTATTTGTTAAACTTTAACTTTTTCGACTACACGTGCTATACCTCAGGGGGGGGGGGGGGGGGGGGGGGGGCGGTAGAAATACGAGATTTGTTCAGGTGAACCTAAGGGATATATGTCATTCTTCAGAGCTTTTTCACTTGCATTTCACAAAATGGCTCATCATTTTGGTCACGCTGCCTGTTGATTGCTAACATAAAGAGCTGGCATTAAGGAACACAGATAACACTTTTTCTAGTAACCTATAAGACTCGAAACACGGTACCAACTACCAAAACACCCTATTGAATCACACCCAGGCATGATCTTACCATTTGCGTTCATATACTCAAAACTCATCCAAAATCATTCATTCTCAAAACTAAAGTAGAAGACGCCACAGAAATCAACCATTCAAAACAACAACAAAACGAGAAAATTTTGGTTAAACAAAGTGACACTGAAGGATACTAGTAATCTTAAGATCAAACCAAGAACGAGAGTGAAGATTGGGATATGGGATGTTAGAGAGAAGATGAATGTAAAATGGATAATGTAATAATGAAGAGTGTAAAGGGAAAAATGGGAACACACCAACGCCTCTCAAACTAGGAGAGGGTGTATATATACTACAATGGCCGGCCATGGGCTAGAGTTGGGCCACCCATGGGCCTTGGGCCGGACTAGATTACTAATCTAATCCTGATTCTAACTACGAGCTAAGACTTGTTACAACTTGGAAGTGACCGACACTTTTCGTGTTTCCAACAATCTCCCCCTAAGGGAGGTCACTCCAATTTACAAACTTTAAACCTAGCATACTATGCTTTATCCTTAGTCTTTAGCTCGTACTCTTGACTTTCTCTTGTGAATATGTTGTAGTGATCATTGACTTCTTGGATTGAGCTTGTTCCTTGAACTTGTATTTGACATAGTGATCTTGAGCATCTTGAGATCATCAACCAAGCACAATCTCTTTGCCATCTTGAAACTTTGCCACCTTGTGGACTTGCGACTTCTGGACCGACATGCTCATACCATTCTTGAAAAGCTTTAATGTTGCATCTTTCTTGAAATTCTTTAACTTTAACACTTTGACACTTCTAGAAAGATGTGTGGTATCAGAGTAGCGGAAGTCTTGAAACATGTACTTGAGCTTTCATGATGACTTTTTTATGTTTTGTCGGTCGGGATGAGCATTAGATATGGATCTTGTGAGCCACTGGAATTCTAGGAACCTCCACCACCATTTTACATAGCCTGCATAAAATAGTTAGCAATAAAATCGTAAAGATATAAATTTGGACAATGAGGACAATGATAGCAAGAATGACGTGGAAGAGGATGACAACGAAACAATGAGTTTCATGGCATCGAAAAGCTATAAGGTACATGATCTTCAAAAAGCGGAGGTGGAACCGGGATGAAGAGTTTATATAAGCATAGGAAAGATGATTATAATGATATTCATATAACGATGATGAAGAACGCGAAGACTTAAAAGAATAACTAGCTTTTTGTGACGCTTTTGATATTAGTCTTCGTGGTCCAATTAGAAGTTAGTTATATTTGGTTCAGTTTTTGGTCAAGTGTATTCTAGTTGTTAGTTGTGACACACCGAGAGTGTTTGTCATTTCAAAATTCACTAACAACCGTTGATCCATTTCCTGGAACAAGTTTGATTCTTATAGAATCGCACCATCGTTTCTTTCCAGTTGCCACAAGTTTGATTCATAAAGAATCGCACAGGTTACCTACCATGAGCTTGTTTGATGTTGACTCAAGCAGGATTTCCATCTTCATTGTGAATAAATTCACTCTGATGTTCTGGCAAAATCACAAGGATAATGCGAAGGACTCTTAAGATGTATCTTGTAATTCACATTGTGTGACTTAGCAAGGATAATTTGACAAGTGTCCTAATGAGATTTATGGATGATCTCTTTTGGCTCTAGACTCAATAGTGCACTTTGATTTTAGTGATCGGAGGCTGGAGCTGAGTGCCACCTTTTCAATATCAACTAACTCGGAGTGAGGAAGTCAATAGAAATGAGTGTATCTCCGTGAGTTTTGAAACAAAGTCTTTCTGACTTTGAGTAGCTGGGAGGGGGTTGTGCATAGCGTCACTGGGTCCATGACTGTCTTCAATGTCAGACAACACCTGAGTGTTTCTGACAGCATATGTATTGACCCGGTTTCTGCCTAAGTGTATGGAGGGCTTCTTTATTTTCACCCTTTATCCTTACTTTTCTTTTTCATTCTTCAACCCCTTCAATGCATACCGAGACTTCATAACTAACACCTTGTTGGGTTTGTTCCAGTGTTAGCTCCATCTCAGTCGGCATTATTCCCTTTTCTCACTTTTTCTCCTTTTTAATCATACCTAAGGACTTCTACACTAACTAGTGGATATCCCTGGGTAGATCCCTCCGGTTCTGGCTGGATCATGGGATCTGAAAACCTAAGCCTAACCGCCTTATAACTTCAAAAATTTAAGAACATGGTCAGTCTTTTGGGTATTTCATCACAATCCTTCCAAAAACATTGAAAATTTCAATCAAAGTGTTTGATATAAATATCAAAACATTTACACTTTGAGAGTTTTTCATCATCACTAAAAGCTCCCCCTTAACATGTGCATCGTTATCGTAGTACATGCTAGGTATGGAGTGCATTGAGTCTATTTTATTTGATCACTTCTGTCAATATTTATTAAGTCCGGGTTAATCACATTTTCTCCCCTTATCCAAAATGTTAATCCCTTGATATTTTGGATATCAATTGATTAACCGTTCGGGGACAAAATGAGACATGATAGCAGAGTGGAACATGGTATTGCTCCCCCTCAATTTTTGAGGGTTTATAAGATGATGCTGAGTACAATTATTTGAAAATTTTGAATTTTCTGAGAAATTCTTGAAAAATTTGTACTCGAGCACATCTTATAATTCACCAATAATTCTACACTAATAATGTACATATTCACAAGATAAGTGTATTTACAGATAGACCTTTTTAAGATGAGAACAACATATGATAAATCATATGGTCCTTTGTAGAAGCCGTAGGTCACCCCCGTAAGGTCGTCCACCGACAAATCTCTCCAAACTCCTCATTATCCTCCTTGTCTTTAGCCTCTTGTCAATCGCCTGGATCATAGCTCTCGCGTTTGCCTTGTCACGTTGGCTCCAAAAGGTCTCTGGCAAGTACTCCATTCTTATTCCCTTGAGGCGATCATTAAGAACAGTCCGAACGTCATCTAGAGTACCATCGCTGAACTTGTGGAGTTCGTCAATGCGCATCAATCGGTTCTTCTTGTCTTTATTCTCGTAGATGAATCCTCTTGGATCGGAGTATGGAGTATAAGCGTCTTGTCTTCTCAGATTTGATCTGTACGTGTCGGGCTTGGTGAGGTTAAGTTTCTTCTGATAACTTTCAACACCCAGTTGAAGATCTTCCACACGTCGCTGGATGACAACTCTTCGTGTAAACATCCGTAAGGAGACATTAAATGCAATACGTTCTTCAACGCTTAGATTAGTCACTTTTCCTTGCACAAGAAGAAGCAGCATATCTTCAATGTCTTGGATCCTTAGTCTGTGTAAGTCGCCTTCTTTGAACTTGTAGAGAGCATCATCATCCCTACGTCACTGTAATTCCAACTCAAGAATGCTTATAATCAACCATTCGACAATTTCAACCTTTGTGACAGCAATGATCCGTCTTTTTGAATAGACGTCCCGAGCTGATTCCCTTAAAGCTGCAAATGCATAGAACTGTCGTCGCTTCTTGCCCCAATGCGAGACTCCCCAGAGGGCGAATTTGTCGTATTTGACGATCGTTTGACTCCACATCGAGTTAGGCACTAAGTCTTCTATCCATTTGATATGTCCGTAATCTGCAGCCTGAGTCTTCGTTACCGAAGTAGAGTACTTTCGGCTTGACACACCACCACGTAGATATTCCAGGTCGTTATTGATGAAGTGATTAAATGGTATGACACGACGACCTTGAGAATTTGGAATTAACGGTAGAGGCTGCGCAGATCATGCGGATATTGGCGACCTTCAGGGTTGATCCAGTCTAATTTCTCGGTTGTGGCTTTGTAGACCTCCTCACAAAAATATTCCAATTCAGTCAAACTCTTGCAAGTGCCTTTCAGCAGCTCAAATGTTGGACCAGCTAGCAATTCAGGTGTTAGAGTTTGAACATTTAGCCGGTTCAGCACAAAAGCGGAGAAGTCAAATGTAGAATCGGTTAGTTCATCAAACGACTCTCGAGGGTCTTGTTGTGCCAGTTGCAAAGCCAAGGGATGGACAGATTCCATGAACGGCAGAACAGACGCTTATTCCATGCATGATCAGGAGAAGGTAGTCTCGTAGGTTGTTGAAACCAGTCAGGAAGATGTTAGACCTCTTCTTCTGCTTGTTCATCTTGGACACCTATTTCAAACTCCTGGTCTGCAGATCCTTCAAAGACATCTGTAGAGTGCATAGCTTCCCCTACTGTAGCAGATTGGCTAGCAGATTTCTTGTGAGTCTTAGATCCTGTACTGGTAGTCTTTCCTGCAGTCTTGGTTGTCGTTTCACTTGGAGCACTGGTAGAAGCGGGTTCCTTTCCGAAGGATGTTTGAAAGAATCATCAGCAAAGGAAGAAGACTAGGAGATTTAATCCAGAAGAAACTTGGGATTTGAAGATAAATCCAGAAGAAACTTGGGATTTAAAGATAAATCACAAGTTTAGGGGAGGATTGTTGGGAATAAATCTTCACAAGAGTTAAT